>JAOTAX010122562.1:0-43484 GCA_025629825.1 Erythroxylum guanchezii | reverse complement strand
AAAAAAATCTAAAAATAATTCCCAATATAGAACATAACACAAACTCGTATGCAAGTGAGACTAGAATGAAAATTCTAAGCTAGAGAGTTCCAAATAAGATTTTAACCGTTTGATGTCGAGAGGCAAGACTCAGGAAAAACATGCTAAAATTTCATCCAGATTAGAGGTCCTTTGGTCCTCGATTGAGAATAAAGAAAATTTTGATATGAACTTTCTCTCTCTTCTAGGCACTTTTCTTTTTGGCACAAAAAAATCAAATGATAATCCCTAATATAAGACATAATACAAACTTGTACACAAGTAGGGCTAGACAAAAAGTACTAAGTTAGAGAGCTCCAAATTTGATTCTAACCGTTGGATGTCAAAAGGCAAAACTCAAGAACAACATACAAAAATTTCATCCCGATAAGAGGTCATTTGATCATCGATTAAAACTAAAGCAAATTTTGATATAAATTTTCTCTCTCTTCTTCGCACTTTTCTCTTTGGCACAAAAAAATCTAGTAGTCATCCCCAATATAAGATATAATACAAACTCGTATACAAGTAGGGCGAGATAGAAAATACTATATTAGAGAGCTCCAAATAAGATTTTAACCGTTGAATATCAAGACGCAAGACTCCGGAACAACATACTAAAATTTCATCTAGATTAGAGGCCCTTTGGTCATCAATCAACACTAGAGCAAATTTTGATATCAACTTTCTCTTCCTTCTGGGCACTTTTCTCTTTAGCACAAAAAATTTAATAATCATCCCCAATATATGACATAATACAAACTCATATACAAGAAGAGCTAAACTGAAAATACTAAGTTAGTGAGCTCCAAATAAGATTTGGACCGTTTGATGTCAAGAGGCAAGACTCTGTAACAACATGCTACAATTTCATCCAGATCAGAGGTCCTTTGGTCATTGAACTAGACTAGACCAAATTTTGTTATAAACTTTCTCTATTTTCTGGGCACTTTTCTCTTTGGCACAATAAAATCTAATAATCATCCCCAATATATGACATAATACAAACTGGTATATGAGTAGGGCTAGACAGAAAATACAAAGTTAGAAGATCCAAATAACATTTTAATCGTTGGATGTCAAGAGACAAGACTTAAGAAGAACATACAAAAATTTCATCCAAATTAGAGGTCGTTTGGTCATTGATCGAGATTAGAGCAAATTTTAATATGAACTTTCTCTCCGTTCTGCGCCCTTTTCTCTTTGGCACAATAAAATCTAATAATCATCTCCAATATATGACATAATACAAACTCGTATACAAGTAGGGCTAGAAAGATAATTCTAAGTTAGAGAGCTGCAAATCAGATTCTAACTGTTTGATGTCAAGGAGCAAGACTCAGGAAAAACTTACTAAAATTTTATCTAGATCAAAGGTCATTTGCTCATCGATCGAGAGAACAAGAAATTTTGATACGAACTTTTTCTCCCTTCTGGGCACTTTCCTCTTTTGCACAAAAAAATCTAAAAATAATCCCCAATATATGACATAATACAAACTCGTATACAAGTAGGGGTGGACAAAAATGCTAAGTTAAAAAGCTCCAAATAAGATTTTGACCGTTGGATGTCTAGAGACAAAACTCATGAACAACATACTAAAATTTCATCCAAATCAAAGGTCATTTGTTCATCGATCAAGACTAAAGCAAATTTTGATATGAACTTTCTCTCCCTTCTAGGCACTTTTATCTTTGGCACAATAAAATCTAGTAATCATCTCAAATATATGATATAATACAAACTCGTATACGAGTAGGGCTAGAAACAAAATACTATGTTAAAGGGCTCCAAATCTGATTCTAACCGTTAGATGTCAAGAGGCAAGACTCAGGAACAACATACTAAAATTTTATCCAGATCAGATGTCGTTTGGTCATCGATCGAGATTAGAGCAAATTTTGATAAGAACTTTCTCTTCCTTCAGGGCACTTTTCACTTTGTCACAAAAAAATCTAATGATAATACCAATTATATGACATAATACAAACCTGTATATAAGTAGGGCTAGATAGAAAGTACTAAGTAAGAGAGCTCCAAATAAGTTTTTAACGATTGGATGTCTAGAGGCAAAACTTAGGAATAACATACTAATATTTTTTCCAGATCAGAGGTCGTTTGCTCATCGATCAAGACTTGAGCAAATTGTGATATGAACTTTCTCTCCCTTGTTGGCACTTTTCTCTTTCGAACAAAAAAAAAATCTAATAATAATCCCCAATATATGACATAATACGAACTCATGGACAAGTAGGGCCAGACAGAAAATACTAAGTTAGAGTGCTCTAAATCGGATTTCAACCGTTGGATTTCAAGAGGTAAGACTCAAGAACAACATACTAAAAATTCATCCAGATCAGAGGTCGTTTGGTCATCAATCGAGACTAGAAGAAATTTTGATATGAACTTTCTCTCCCATCTGGGCACTTTCCTCTTTGGCACAAAGAAAATCTAATAATAATCCCCAATATATGACATAATACAAATTTGCATACAAGTAGGGCCACGAAAAAATACTAATTTAGAGAGCTCCAAATTAGATTCTAACCGTTGGATATCAAGAGGCAAGACTCATAAACAACATACTAAAATTTCATCTCGATCAGAGGTTGTTTAATAATCGATTGAGATTAGAGCAAATTTTGATATGGACTTTCTCTCCTTTCTAGGAACTTTTCTCTTTGGTACAAAAAAATCTAATGACATAATACAAACTCGTATACAAACTCGTATACTAGTAGGGCTAGACAGAAAGTACTAAGTTAGAGAGCTCCAAATCAGATTCCAACAGTTGGATATCAAGAGGCAAGACTCAGGAACAACATATTAAAATTTAATCCAGGTTAGAGGTCGTTTGGTCATCGATCGAGACTAGAGCAAATTTTAATATGAACATTCTCTCCCTTCTGGGCACTTTTTTCTTTAGCATAAAAAAATTTAATAATCAACCCCAATATATGACATAATACAAACTCGTATACAAGTAGGGCTACGCTGAAAATACAAAGTTAGAGAGCTCCAAATAAGATTTTGACCGTTGGATGTCAAGAGGCAAGACTTTGTAACAACAAACTAAACTTTCATCAAGATCAAAGGTCGTTTGGTCATCGAACTAGATTAGAGCAAATTTTGATATGAACTTTCTCTCCTTTATGAGCACTTTTCTTTTTGGCAGAATAAAATCTAATAATCATCCCTAATATATGACATAATACAAACTCGTATATACTAAAATCTCAAGAGGCAAAACCCAGGAACAATATACTAAAATTTTAACCGTTGGATGTCAAGAGGCAAAACCTAGGAACAACATACTAAAATTTCATCCAGATTAGAGGTTGTTTAGTCATGATCGAGACTAAACCAAATTTTGATATGAATTTTCTCTCCATTCTAGGCCCTTTTCTTTTTGGCACAATAAAATCTAATAATCATCTTCAATATATGACATAATACAAATTTGTACACAAGTAGGGCTAGACAGAAAATTCTAAGTTATAGACCTCCAAATAAGAATTTAACCGTTGGATGTAAAGAGGCAAGACTCAGGAACTACATATTAAAATTTCATCTAGATTAGAGGTCGTTTGGTCATGGATCGAGATTAAACCAAATTTTGATATGAATTATCTCTTTTCTCTGGGCACTTTTCTCTTTAGCACAATAAAATCTAATAATCATCCCCAATATATGACATAATACAAACTCGTATATGAGTAGGGCTAGATAGAAAATTCAAAGTTAGAAAGCTCCAAATAAGATTCTAACCGTTGGAAGTCAAGAGACAAGACTTAGGAACAACATATAAAAATTTCATCCAGATTAGAGGTCGTTTGGTCATCGATCGAGACTAGAGTAAATTTTGATATGAACTTTCTCTCCGTTCTGGGCCCTTTTCTCTTTGGCACAAAAAAATCTAATAATCATCTCCAATATTCATAATACAAACTCGTATACAAGAAGGACTAGACAGAAAATTCTAAGTTAGAGAGCTGCAAATCAGATTCTAACCGTTGGATGTCAAGGAGAAAGACTCAGGAAAAACTTACTAAAATTTTATCCAGATCAGAGGTTATTTGGTCATCGATCGAGACTAGAAGAAATTTTGATACGAACTTTCTCTCCCTTCTGGGCACTTTTCTCTTTTGCACAAAAAAATCTAATAATAATACCCAGTATATAACATAATACAAACTCGTATACAAGTAGGGTTGGATAGAAAATGCTAAGTTAAAAAGGTCCAAATAAGATTTTAACTGTTGAATATAAAGAGGCAAGACTCAGGAACAACATAAAATTTTTTTATCCAGATTAGAGATCGTTTGGTCATCAATCGAGGCTAGAGCAAATTGTGACATGAGCTTTCTCTCCGTTCCGGGCATTTTTCTCTTTAGCACAATAAAATCTAATAATCTTTCCCAATATATGATATAATACAAACTCGTATACGAGTAGGGCTAAACAGAAAATACTAAGTTAGAAAGCTCCAAATAAGATTTCAACCGTTGGTTGTCAAGAGGCAAGACTAATGAACAACATATTAAAATTTCATCCAGATCAGAGATCGTTTGGTCATTGATTAAGACTAAAGCAAATTTTGATATGAACTTTCTCTCCCTTCCAGACACCTTTCTCTTTGGCCCAATAAAATCTAATACTCATACCCAATATATGACATAACACAAACTCGTACACAAGTTGGTCTAGACAGAAAATGCTAAGTTAGAGAGCTCCAAATCAGATTCTAACCGTTAGATGTCAAGATCTAGATAGAAAATACTACGTTCGAGAGCTCCAAATCAGATTCTAATAGTTGGACGTCAAGAGGCAAGACTCAAGAACAACATACCAAAATTTCATCCAAATCAGAGGTCGTTTGGCCATCAATCGAGACTAGAGCAAATTTTGATATAAACTTTCTCTCCCTTCTTGGCAATTTTCTCTTTGGCACAAAAAAGTTTAATAATCATCACTAATATATAACATAATACAAACTCGTATACAAGTAGGGCTCGATAGAAAATACTACGTTAGAGAGCTGCAAATCAGATTTTAACCGTTCGATTTGAAGAGGCAAGACTTAGGAACAACATACTAAATTTTCATCCAGATCAGAGGATTTTCGGTTATCAATCAAGACTGTAGCAAATTTTTATATGAACTTTCTCTCTCTTCTGGGCTTTTTTCTATTTGGTATAAAAAAATCTAATAGTACCCAATATATGACATAATACAAACTCGAATACAAGTAAAGCTAGTCAAAAAATACTAAGATAGAGAGCTCCAAATAAGATTTTAATCCTTAGATGTCAAGAGGCTACTTTTAGGAACAACATACTAAAATTTCATCCAAATTAGAGGTTGTTTGGTCATCGAACGAGATTAGAGCAAATTTTGATTTGAACTTTCTCTCCCTTCTGGGCACTTTTCTCATTGGCACAAAAAAAATCTAATAATCATCCACAACGTATTACATAATACAAACTTGTATATAAGTAGGTCTAGATAGAAAATAATAAGTTAGAGGGCTCCAAATCAGATTCTGACCGTTAGATGTCAAGAGGCAAGACTCAGGAACAACATACTAAAATTTCATCTAGATCAAAGGTGTTTTGCTCATCGATCAAGACTAGAGCAAATTTTGATATGGACTATATCTCTCTTCTGGGCACTTTTCTCTTTGGCACAAAAAAATCTAATAATCATCCCTAATTTATGACGTAACACAAACTCGTATACAGGTAGGGCTAGTCAAAAAATAATAAGTTTGAAAGCTTCAAATAAGATTTTAACCGTTGAATGTCATGAGGCTAGTCTCAGGAGCAGCATAGTAAAATTTTATCCAGATTAGAAGCCGTTTGATCATCAATCGAAATTAGAGCAAACTGTAATTTGAACTTTCTCTCCTTTCTGGGAACTTTTCTTTTTGGCACAAAAAAATCTAATAATCATCCACAATGTATTACATAATACAAACTCGTATACAAGTAGGGTTAGACAGAAAATACTAAGTTAGAGAGCTCCAAATCAGATTCTAAACTTTTGATGTCAAGAGGCAAGACTCAGGAAAAACATACTAAAATTTCATCAAGATTAGAGGTCGTTTTATTATCAATCAAGAGCAGAGAAAATTTTGATATGAACTTTCTCTCTCTTCTGGGCACTTTTTTCCTTGGCACAAAAAAGTATAATAATCATCCCCAATATACGACATAATTCAAACTCGTATACATGTAAGGCTATACAAAAAATTCCAAGTTAGAGAGCTCCAAATAAGACTTTAACCGTTAGATGTCAAGAGGCAAGATTAATGAAACATAATAAAATTTCATCTAGATTAGAGGTCGTTTGGTTATCGATCGAGACCATAGCATATTTTGAAATGAACTTTCTCTCCCTTTTGGGCGCTTTTGTATTTGGCACAATAAAATTTAATTGTCATCCCCAATATATGACATAATACAAACTCGTATACGAGTAATGCTAGAATGAAAATACTAAGTTAGAAAGCTCCAAATAAGATTTTAACCGTTGGATGTCAAAAGGCAAGACTCATGAATAGCATACTAAAATTTCATCCAGATCAGAGGTCGTTTGTTCGTCGATCGAGACTAGAGAAAATTTTGATATGAACTTTCTTTCCTTCCTTGGAACTTTTCTGTTTCGCACAAAAAAAAATCTAATAATAATCTCCAATATATGACATAATACAAACTCATTAACAAGTAGGGCTAGACAAAAAAAAAACTAAGTTAGAGAGCTTCAAATAAGATTTAACCGTTGGATGTTAAGAAGCAAGACTAAGGAACAACATACTATAATTTCATCCAAATCAGAGGTCATTTGGTCATCGATCAAGACTAGAGCAAATTTTGATGTGAACTTTCCTCTCTTCTGGGCACTTTTCTCTTTGGCACAATAAAATCTAATAATCATCACAAATATATGACATAATACAAACTCGTATACAAGTCGGGCTATGCATAAAATTCTAAGTTAAAGTGCTCAAAATAAGATTTAAACCGTTGGATGTCAAGAGGCAAGATTCAGGAACAACATTTTAATATTTCATCCAGATTAGAGGTCGTTTGGTCATCAATCGAGACTAGATCAAATTTTGATATTAACTTTCTTTCCCTTCTAGGTACTTTTCAATTTGGCACAAAAAAAATTTAATAATCATCTCCAATATATGACATAATACAAATTAGTATACAAGTACGCCTAGACAGAAAATACAAAGTTAGAGAACTCTAAATAAGATTTTAACCGTTGGATGTAAATAGGAAAGACTCAGGAACAACATACTATCATTCCGAATATATGACATAATACAAACTCGTGTACAAGTAAAGCTAGAGAGAAAATACTAAGTTAGAGAGCTCTAAAGCAGATTCTGGCCGTCGGATGTCAAGACGCAATACTTAGGAACAACATACAAAAATTTCATACTGATCAGAGGTCGTTTAGTCATCGATCGAGATTAGAGCAAATTTTGATATGAAGTTTATCTCCCTTCTGGGCAGTTTTCTCTTTTGCATAAAAAATTCTAATAATCATCCCTAATATACAACAAAATACAAACTCGTATATAGAGAGAGCAAGAAAGAAAATATTAAATTAGAGAGCTCCAAATCAGATTTTAACTGTTGAATGTTAAGAGGTAAGACTCAGGAACAGCATACTAAAATTTCATCTAGAGCAGAGGTCGTTTGGTCATCGATCGAGAATAGAGCAAATTTTGAGATAAACTTTCTCTCCCTTCTGGGCAATTTTCTCTTTGGCAAAAAAAAATCTAATAATCATCCCCAATATATTACATAACGCAAAATTGTATACAAGTAAAGCTAAATAGAAAATACTAAGTTAGAGAGCTCCAAATCAGATTCTAACTGTTGGATGTGAAGAGGAAAGACTCAAGAACAACATACAAAAATTTTATCCAGATCATAGGTCGTTTGGTCATCAATCAAAACTATAACAAATTTTGAGATTAACTTTCTCTCTCTTCTGGGAACTTTTCTCATTGGCACAAAAAATCTAACAATCATCCCCAATATATGACATAATACAACGTACTAAAATTTCATCCAGATCAGAGGTCATTTGGTCGTTGATCAAGACAAGAGCAGATTTTGATATGAGTTTTCTCTCCCGTTTGGGCAATTCTCTCTTTGCCACCAAAAAAAATCTAATAATCATCGCTAGTATATGACATAATACAAACTCATATACATGTAGGTCTAGAAATAAAATATTAAGTTAAAGAGCAGCAAATCAGATTCTAATTGTTGGATGTGAAAAGGCAAGACTCAGGAACAACGTACTGAAATTTCATCCAGATCACAGGTGTTTTGGTCATCGATCAAGTCTAGAGAAAATTTTGAGATGAACTTTCTCTCTCTTCTGGGCACTTTTCTCTTTGGGACAATAAAATCTAATAATCATCACCAATATAAGAGATAATACAAACTCATATACGAGTAAGGCTAGACAGAAAATACTAAGTTAGAATGCTACAAATGATATTTTAACCATTAGATGTCAGGAGGCAAGACTCAGGAACAACATACAAAAATTTCATCTAGATTAGAGGTCGTTTGATTATCGATCAAGACTAGAACAAATTTTGTTTTGAACTTTCTCTCTATTCTGGGCACTTTTTTCTTCGGCACAAAAAAATCTAATAATCATCCCCACTATATGACATAATACAAACTCGTATACAAGTAGGGCCCGAAAAAAATACTAAATTAGAGAGTTACAAATAAGATTTTAACCGTTGGATGTCAAGAAGCTAGTCTCAGGAGAAACATACTAAAATTTCATCCAGATTAGAGGTCGTTTCTCCATCAATCGAGACTATAACAAATTTTAATTTGAACTTTCTCTCCCTTCTGTGCACTTTTCTCTTTGGCCCAAAAAAAATCTAATAATCATCCCCAATGTATGACATAATACAAACTAATATACGACTAGGGCTAGACAGAAGAAAATAAGTTAGAGAGCTCCAAATAAGATTTTAACCATTGGATGTAAAGAGGCACGACTCAGGAACAACATACTAAAATTTCATCCAGATCAAAGGTCGTTTAGTTATCGATCAAGAGCAGAGCAAATTTTGATATGAACTTTCTCCCTCTTCTGGGAACTTTTCTCTTTGGCGCAAAAAAGTCTAATAATCATCCCCAATATACGACATAATACAAACTCGTGTACAAGTAAGGCTAGAAAGAAAATTCTAAGTTAGAGAGCTCCAAATAAGACTTTAACCATTGGATGTCAAGAGGCAAGACTCAAGAACAACATACTAAAATTTCATCTAAATTAGAGGTCGTTTGTTCATCGATCGAGACCATAGGATATTTTGATATGAACTTTCTCTTCCTTTTGGGCACCTTTCTCTTTGGCACAATAAAATCTAATAGTCATCTCCAACTTATGACATAATACAAACTCGTATATGAGTGGCGCTAGAGGTCGTTTTTTCATCGATGGACACTAGAGAAAATTTTGATATGAACTTTCTTTCCATTCTTCGCACTTTTCTCTTTCGCAGAAAAAAAATATAATAATCATCCCCAATTTATGACATAATACAAACTCATGTACAAGTAGGGCTAGACAGAAAAAAAAAACTAAGTTAGAGAGCTCCAAATAAGATTTTAACCGTTTGATGCCAAGAGGCAAGACTCAGGAACAACATACTAATATTTCATCCGGATGAGAGGTTGTTTGTTCATCGATCAAAACTAGAGCAAATTTTGATATGAACTTTCCCTCTCTTCTGGGTACTTTTCTCTTTGACATAATAAAATGTAATAATCAACCCCAATATATGACATAATTCAAACTCGTATACGAGTAGAGCTAGAAAGAAAATGCTAAGTTAGAAAGCTAAAATCATATTCTAAATGTTAGATGTCAAGAGGCAAGATTCTGGAACAACATACTAAAATTTCATACAGATCAGATGCCGTTTGCTCAACGATCAAGAGTAGAGCAAAATTTGGATATGAACTTTCTCTATCTTCTGGGCACTTTTCTCTTCGGCACAAAAAAAGACTAATAATCATCCTAAATATATGACATAATACAAACTCGTATAGAAGTAGGGCTATACATAAAATTCTAAGTTAGAGAGCACCAAATAAGATTTAAACCATTGTATGTCAAGAGGAAAGACTCAGGAACAACATTCTAATATTTCATCCAAATTAGAGGTCGATTGGTCATCGATTGAGACTAAAGAAAATTTTGATATTAACTTCTCTCCCTTCTGGGTACTTTTCTACTTTGCATAAAAAAAGCTAATAATCATCCCCAATATATGACATAATACAAACTCGTATACAAGTACGGTTAGACAAAAAATACAAAGTTAGAGCTGTAAATAAGATTTTAACCGTTGGATGTAAAGAGGAAAAACTCAGGAACAACATACTATCATTCCCAATATATGACATAATACAAACTCGTGTACAAGTAAGGCTAGAGAGAAAATATTAAGTTAGAGAGCTCCAAATCTGATTCTCACCGCTGGATTTCAAGACGCAAGACTCAGGAATAATATACTAAAATTTCATACTGATCAGAGGTCGTTTGGTCATCGATCGAGATTAGAGAAAATTTTGATATGAAGTTTCTCTCCCTTCTGGGCACAAAAAATTCTAATAATCATACCTAATATACTACAAAATACAAACTCGTATACAGAGAGAGCAAGAAAGAAAATATTAAATTAGAGAGCTCAAAATCAGATTTTAACCGTTGATGTCAAAAGGCGAGGCTCAGGAGCAACATACTAAAATTTCATCTAGAGCAGAGGTCAATTGGTCATCGATCGAGAATAGAGCAAATTTTGAGATAAACTTTCTCTCCCTTCTAGGCTCTTTTCTCTTCGGCAAAAAAAAGTCTAACAATCATCCCCAACGTATGACATAATACAATCTCGAATACAAGTTGGGCTAGATAGAAAATACTAAGTTAGAGAGCTCCAAATCAGATTCTAACCGTTGGATGTGAAGAGGCAAGACTCAGGAACAACGTACCGAAATTTCATCCAGATCAGAGGTGTTTTTGTCATCGATTAAGACTAAAGCAAATTTTGATATGAATTTTCTCTCCCTTCTGGGCACTTTTCTCTTTGGCACCAAAAAAAAATCTAACAATAATCCCCAGTATACGACATAATACAAACTTGTATACAAGTAGGTATAGAAATAAAATACCAAGTTAGAGAGCACCAAATTGGATTCTAACCATTAGATATCAAGAGGCAAAACTTAGAAACAACATACTAAAATTTCACCTAGATCAGAGGTCGTTTGGTTATCAATCGAGACTAGAGCAAATTTTCATATGAACTTTTTCTCCCTTCTGGGCACTTTTCTCTTTGGCACAAAAAAAATCTAATAATTATTCCCAATATATGACATAACACAAACTCGTGTACAAGTAGGACCAGACATAAAATACTAAGTTAGAGAGCTCCAAATTAGATTTTAACCATTAGATGTCAAGAGGCAAGAATCAGGAACAACATACTAAAATTTCATCCAGATCAAAGGTTGTTTGGTCGACGATCGAGACTAGAGCAAATTTTGATATGAACTTTATCTTCCTTCTGGGTACTTTTCTCTTTCACAAAAAACAAGTCTAATAATAATCCCCAATATATGACATAATACAAACTCATGTACAAGTACGACTAGACAGAAAATACTAAGCTAGAGAGCTCCAAATCAGATTTTAACCGTTGGATGTCAACAGGCAAGACTCAGGAACAACATAATAAAATTTCATCCAGATCAGAGGTGGTTTAGTCATTGATCTAGACTAAAAAAAAAATTGATATGAACTTTCTCTACTTTTTAAGTACTTTCCTCTTTAGCGCAAAAAAAATCTAATAATAATTCCCAATATATGACGTAATACAAACTTGTATACAAGTAGAGTTACAAAGAAAATACTAAGTTAGAGCTCGAAATTAGATTCTAACCGTAAGATGTCAAGAGGCAAGACTTAGAAATAACATACTAAAATTTCATCCCGATCAGAGGTTGTTTGGTTATCGATCAAGACTAGACCAAATTTGGATATAAACTTTCTCTCTCTTCTGGGCACTTTTCTCTTTGGCGCAAAAAAAATCTAATGATCATCCCCAATATATGACATAATACAAACTCGTATACAAGTAGGGCTAGATAGAAAATACTAAGTTAGATTGCTCCAACTAAGATTCTAACCGTTAGATATCAAGAAGCAAGACTCAGGAACAACATACTAAAATTTTATCCACATTAGAGATCATTTGGTTATAGATCGACACTAGAGCAAATTTTGTTTTGAACTTTCTCTACGTTCTGGGCAGTTTTCTCGTTGGCTCAATAAAATCTAATAATCATCCCTAATATATTACATAATACAAACTCGCATATGAGTAGAGCTAGACAGAAAATACTAAGTTAGAAAGCTCCTAATAAGATTTTAACCGTTGGATGTCAAGAGGCAAGACTAATGATCAACATAATAAATTTTCATCTATATCAGAGGTCGTTTGATTATTGATCGAGACTAGAACAAATTTTGATATGAACTTTCTCTCCTTTCTGGGTACTTTTTTCTTTGGCACAAAAAAATCTAATAATCATCCCTAATATATGACATAATACAAACTAGTATACAAGTAGGGCTAGATAGAAAATACTAAGTTAGAGAGCTCCCAACAAGATTTTAATAGTTGAAAGTCAAGAGGCTAGTCTCAGGAGCAACATACTAAAATTTTATCTAGATTAGAGGTCGTTTGGTAATTGATCGCGACAAGAACAAATTCTAATTTGAACTTACTCTCCGTTCTGGGCACTTTTCTCTTTGGCACAAAAAAATTCTAATAATCATCCCCAATGTATGACATAATACAAACTCGTATATAAGCAGGGCTAGACAGAAAATATTAAATTAGAGAGCTCGAAATCAGATTTTAACCGTTAGATGTCAAGAGGCAAGACTCAGGAACAAAATATTAAAATTTCATCCAGATCAGAGGTCGTTTGGACATCGATCAAGACTAGAGCAAATTTTGATATTACCTTTCCCTCTCTTCTGGGCACTTTTCTCTTTGGCCAAAAAAGGTTCAATAATCATCCCCAATATACGACATAATACAAAGTCGTATACAAGTAAGGCTAGACAGAAAATTCTAGGTTAGAGAGCTCCAAATAAGACTTTGACCGTTGGATGTCAAGAGGCAGGACTCAGGAATAACGTACTAAAATTTCATCTAAATTAGAGGTCGTTTGGTCATCGATCGTGACCATAGCATATTTTGATATGAAATTTCTCTGCCTTTTGGGCACGTTTCTCTTTGGCAAAAAAAAGTCTAATAATCATCCTCAATATATGACATAATACAAACTCGTATACAAGTAGGGCTATACATAAAATTCTAAGTTGGAGAGCTCCAAATAAGATTTAAGACGTTGGATATCAAGAGGCAAGACTCAGGATCAACATATTAATATTTTGTCCAGATTAAAGGTCTTTTGGTCATCGATTGAGACTATAGCAAATTTTGATATAAACTTTTTCTCCCTTCTGGGTGCTTTTCTCTTTACCAAAAAAAAATCTAATAATCATTCCCAAAATATGACATAATACAAACTCGTACACAAGTAAGGATATACATAAAATTCTAATTTAGGGAGCTCTAAAGAAGATTTAAACCGTTGGAAGTCAAGAGGTAAGAATCAGGAACAACATTCAAATATTTCATCCAGATTAGAGGTCGTTTGGCCATTAATTGAGACTAGAGCAAATTTTGATATTAACTTTCTCTCCCTTCTGGGTTCTTTTCTATTTGGCACAAAAAAAATCTAATAATCATCCCCAATATATGACATAATACCAACTCGTATATAAGTACTGCTAGACAGAAAATACAAATTTAAAGAACTTTAAATAAGATTTTAACCATTGGATGTAAAGAGGAAAGACTCAGGAACAACATATTATCATTCCCAATATATGACATAATACAAACTCGTGTGCAAGAAAGTCTAGAGGGAAAATACTAAGTTAGAGAGCTCTAAATCAGATTCTAACCGTTAGATGTTAAGACGCAAGACTCAAGAACGATATACTAAAATTTCATACTGATCTGAAGTCGTTTGGTTATCGATCGAGATTAAAGCAAATTAGTATATGAAGTTTCTCTCCCTTCTGGGCAATTTTCTCTTTGGCACAAAAAAAATTTCATAATCGTCTCCAATATATAACATAACACCAAGGTGTATGCAAGTAGAGCTACATAAAAAATACTAACTTAGCGTGCTCCAAATCAGATTCTGATTGTTGGATGTGAAGAAGCAAGACTCAAGAACAACATACTAAAATTTCATCCAGATCAGAGGTCGTTTGGTCATCGATCAAGACTAGAGCAAATTTTGAGATGAACTTTCTCTCTCTTCTGGGCACTTTTCTCTTTGGCACAAAAAAATCTTATAATCATCCCCAATATATGACATAATACAGACTCGTATACAAGTAGCGCTAAAAAGAAATATTAAGTTAGAGAGCTCCAAATCAGATTCTAACCGTTAGATGTCAAGAGGCAACACTTAGGAACATCATAGTAAAATTTCATCCATATTCGAGATCGTTTGGTCATTGATCAAGACAAGAGCAAATTTTGATATGAATTTTCTCTCCCTTCTGGGCACTTTTCTCTTTGGCACCAAAAAAAAATCTAATACTCATCCCCAATAAATGACATAATACAAACTCGTATAAAAGTATGTCTAGAAATAAAATACTAAGTTAGAGAGCACCAAATTTGATTCTAACCATTAGATATCAAGACGCAGGACTCAGGAACATCATAGTAAAATTTTACCCAGATCAGAGGTCGTTTGGTTGTCAATCGAGACTAAAGCAAATTTTGATAGGCACTTTCTCTCCCTTCTGGGCACTTTTCTCTTTGGCACAAAAAAAATCTAATAATAATCCCCAATATATGACATAACACAAACTCATGTATAAGTAGTGCTTGACAGAAAATACTAAGTTAAAGAGCTCCAAATCTGATTTTAACCGTTGGATGTTAAGAAGCAAGACTCAAGAACAACATGCTAAAATTTCATCTAGATCAGAGGTCGTTTGGTCATTAATCAAGACTAAAGCAAATTTTGATATGAACTTTCTCTCCTTTCTAGGCACTTTTTTCTTCGGCAAAAAAAAATCTAATAATAATCCCCAATATATGCAATAATACAAACTCGTATACAAGTAGGGCTAGACAAAAAATACTAAGTTAGAGAGCTCCAAATAAGATTTTAACCGTTGGATGTCAAGAGGCTAGTCTTAGGTGCAACATACTAAAATTTCATCTAAATCAGAGGTCGTTTGGTCGTTGAGAAAGACAAGAGCTGATTTTGATATGAATTTTCTCTCCAGTCTGGGCACTTTTCTCTTTGGCACCAAAAAAAAATCTAATAATCATCCCTAGTATATGACATAATATAAACTCGTATACAAGTAGGTCTAGAAATAAAATGCTAAGTTAGAGAGCACGAAATCATATTCTAATCGTTAGATGTTAAGAGGCAAGACTCAGGAACAACATACTAAAATTTCATCTAGATCAGAGGTCGTTTGTTCATCGATCGAGGCTAGAACAAATTTTGATATGAACTTTCTCTCTCTTTTGGGCACTTTTCTCTTTGGCGGAAAAAAGTCTAATATTCATACCCAATATACGACATAATACAAACTCGTATACAAGTAAGGCTAGACATAAAATTCTAAGTTAGAGAGCTCCAAATAAGACTTTCACCGTTTGATGTGAAGAGGCAAGACTCAGAAACAATATACTAAAATTTCATCTAGATTAGAGGTCATTTGGTCATCGATCTAGACTAGAATAAACTTTGATATCAATTTTCTCTCCTTTCTGGGCACTTTCCTCTTTGGCCAAAAAAAATCTAATAATAATTCCCAATATATGACGTAATACAAATTTGTATACAAGTAGGGTTACAAAGAAAATACTAAGTTGGAGAGCTCTAAATCAGATTCTAACTGTTGGATGTCAAGCGGCAAGACTCAGAAATAACTTCCTAAAATTTCATCCCGATCAGAGGTTGTTTGGTCATCGATCAAGACTAGAGCAAATTTTGATATAAACTTTCTCTCTCTTCTAGGCACTTTTCTCTTTGGCACACAAAAATCTAATAATCATCCCCAATATATGACATAATACAAACTCGTATACAAATACGGGTAGACCGAAAATACAAAGTTAGAGAGCTCTAAATAAGATTTAAACCGTTGGATGTAAAGCGGAAAGACTGAGAAACAACATATTATCATTCCCAATATATGACATAATACAAACTCGTGTATAAGTAAAGCTAGAGAGAAAATACTAAGTTAGAGAACTCAAAATCAGATTGTAACCGTTTTATGTCAAGATGCAAGACTCATGAACAACATACTAAAATTTCATAGTAATCAGAGATCGTTTGCTCATCGATCGGGATTAGAGCAAATTTTGATATGAAGTTTCTCTCCCTTCTAGGCACTTTTCTCTTTGGCATAAAAAATTCTTATAATCATCCTTAATATAAGACAAAATACAAACTCGTATACAGAGAGAGCAAGAAAAAAAACACTAAATTAGATAGCTCCAAATCAGATTTTAACCATTGAATGTCAAGAGGCAAGTCTCAGGAACAACATACTAAAATTTCATCCAGAGTAGAGGTCATTTGGTAATCGATCGAGAATATAGCGAATTTTGAGATAAACTTTCTCTCCCTTCTGAGCAATTTTCTCTTTAGCATTAAAAAAATCTTATAATCATCCCCAATATATGACATAACATAATCTTGTATACAAGTAGAGCTAAATAGAAAATACTAAGTTATAGTGCTCCAAATCAGATTCTAATCGTTGGATGTGAAGAGGCAAGACTCAGGAACAACATACTAAAATTTCATCCAGATCAGAGGTCGTTTGTTTATCGATCAAGACTAAAACAAATTTTGAGATGAACTTTCTCTCTCTTCTTGACACTTTTCTTTTTGGCACAAAAAAATCTAATAATCATCCCAATATATGACATAATATAGACTCGTATACAAGTAGCGCTAGATAGAACTATTAAGTTAAAGAGCTCTAAATCAGATTCTAATCGTTAGATGTCAAGAGACAAGACTCAGGAACAACATACTAAAATTTCATCCAGATAAGAGGTCATTTGATCGTTGATCAAGACAAGAGCAAATTTTGATATGAATTTTCTCTCCCTTCTAGGCACTTTTATCTTTGGCACCAAAAAAAATATAATAATTATCCCCAATATATATCATAATACAAACTCGTGTACAAGTACGGTTAGACAGAAAAAAACTAAGTTGGAGAGCTCAAAATAAACTTTTAACCGTTGAATGTCAAGAGGCTAGTCTCAGGAACAACATACTAAAATTTCATCCAGATTAGAGGTCATTTGCCCATCGATCGAGACTATAGCAAATTTTAATTTGAACTTTCTTTCCTTTCAGGGAACTTTTCTCTTTGGCACAAAAAGAATCTAATAATCATCACCAATGTATGACATAATACAAACTCTTATACAAGTAGGGCTAGACAGAAAATACTAAGTTAAAGAGCTGCAAATCAGATTCTAACCTTTAGATGTCAAGTGGCAAGACTCAGGAACAACATACTAAAATTTCATTAAGATCAGAGGTCGTTTGGTGATCGATCAAGAGCAGAACAAATTTTGATATAAACTTTCTCTCTCTTCTGAGCACTTTTCTCTTTGGCTCAAAAAAGTATAATAATCATCCCCAATATACAACTTAATTCAAACTCGTATACAAGTAAGGTTAGAAAGAAAATTCTAAGTTAGAGAGCTCCAAATAAGACTTTAACCGTTGGATGTCAAGAGGCAAGACTTAGGAACAACAAACCAAATTTTCATATATATTAGAGGTCATTTGGTTAGTGATCAAGACCATAGTATATTTTGATATGAACTTTCTCTCCCTTTTGGGTGTTTTTCTCTTTGGTACAAAAAAATCTAATAGTCATCCCCAATATATGTTATAATACAAACTCGTATACGAGTAAGGCTATTTTCGGCTTCAGAAACAGAGGCATGCCTTTGTCCCAGGCGATGCACAAGAAGCCTGTTCCTTATAATATGATTTACAGAATCGAAATCTGGTTGGGGGGGGAGAGGCGGGAATGGATTAGCGGGGGGGTTTGGCTGGGCAACTTCAGCCGGTGCTGGCGCCTGCGGCAGCGCCTCTTGAGCCGCCTCCGTGGAAGGGACTAGATTTGCGGGAGGTACAGGTATAGCCGCCTGCAACTGGTGCCCTCAGGGTGGATATCTCAAATCCAAAGAGCAACAAATAAACTCTCTAGCTCTATTAAGAGTTCGGCCTCTCGACCATAGAGTCGAATCCGATCGATCACTTTAAGTTCGTTAACTGGCCATGATTGGCGAGCTTGAGCTATCAGTCGCAGGTTCAAGAACGAAGGAAGTCCCCCGAGTTAGGCTAGATAAAAAAAAACTAAGTTAGAAACCTCCAAATAAGATTTTAACCATCTGATGTCAAAAGGCAAGACTGATGAATGACATACTAAAATTTCATCTAGATCAGAGGTCGTTTGATTATTGATCGAGACTAGAGCAAATTTTGATACGAATTTCTCTACTTTCTAGGCACTTTTTTCTTTGACAAAAAAATCTAATAATCATTCTAAATATATTACATAATACAAACTCGTATACAAGTAGGGCTAGATAAAAAATAATAATTTAGAGAGCTCCAACCCACATTCTAACCGTTAGATGTCAAGAGACAAGACTTAGGAACAAAATACTAAAAATTAATCCAAATTAGAGGACGTTTGTTCATCGATCGAGACTAGAGAAAATTTTGATATGAACTTTCTTTCCCTTCTTGACACTTTTCTCTTTCGCACAAAAAAATATAATAATAATCTCCAATCTATGACATAATACAAACTCATGTACATGTAAGGCTAGACAGAAAAAACTAAGAAAGAGAGCTCGTATACAGGTAAGGCTAGATAGAAAATTCTAAGTTAGATAGCTCCAAATAAGACATTAACCGTTGGATGTCAAGAGGAAAGACTCAGGAACAACATACTAAAATTTCATCTAGATTAAAGGTCGTTTGGTCATCGATCAAAACTAGAGCAAATTTTGATATGAACATTCCCTCTCTTCTGGGCACTTTTCTCTTTGGTACAAAAAAATTTAATAATCATCCCCAATATATGACATAATACAAACTCGTATACGAGTATGGCTAAACAGAAAATACTAAGTTAGAAAGCTAGAAATCAGATTCTAATTGTTAGATGCCAAGAGGCAAGACCCAGGAACAACATACTAAAATTTCATCCAGATTAGATGTCGTTTGGTAATCGATCAAGAGTATAGCAAAATTTTGATATGAACTTTCTATCTCTTCTAGGCACTTTTCTTTTTGGCACAAAAAAAGGCTAATAATCATCCCCAATATATGACATAATACAAACTCGTATACAAGTAGGGCTATACATAAAATTCTAACAGTTAGATGTCAAGACGCAAAACTCAGGAACAACATACTAAAATTTCATTCTAATCAGAGGTCGTTTGGTCAAGGATTGAAATTAGAGCAAATTTTGATATGAAGTTTCTCTCCCTTCTGGGCACTTTTCTCTTTGGTACAAAAAATTCTTATAATCATCCCTAATATACGACAAAATACAAACTCGTACACAAAGAGAGCAAGAAAGAAAATACTAAATTAGAGAGCTTTAAATCAAATTTTAACCGTTGAATGTCAAGAGGCAAGTCTCAGGAACAACATACTAAAATTTTATCCAGAGCAGAGGTCATTTGGTGATCGATCAAGAATAGAGCAAATTTTGAGATAAACTTTCTCTCCCTTCTGGGCAATTTTCTCTTTAGCACAAAAAAAATATAATAATCATCCTCAATATATGACATAACACAAACTTGCATGCAAGTAGAGTTAAATAGAAAATACTAAGTTAGAGAGCTCCAAATCAGATTCTAACCGTTAGATGTGAAGAGGCAAGACTTAGGAACAACATACTAAAATTTTATCCAAATCAGAAGTTGTTTGGTCTTCGATCAAGACAAGAGCAAATTTTGATATGAATTTTCTCTCCCTTCTGGGCACTTTTATCTTTGGCACCAAAAAAAATCTAATAATCATCCTAATATATGTCACAATACAAACTCATGTACAAGTACGGCTAAATAGAAAAAACTAAGTTAGAGAGCTCCAAATGAGATTTTAACCGTTGGATGTCAAGAGGCTAGTCTTAGGAACAACATACTAAAATTTTATTTAGATTAGAGGTCGTTTGGTTATTGATCGAGACTAGAGCAAATTTTAATTTGAACTTTCTCTTCCTTCTGGGCACTTTTCTCTTTGGCACAAAAAAATCTAACAATCATCCCCAATATATGACATAATACAAACTCTTATACAAGTAGGGCTAGACAGAAAATACTAAGTTAGAGAGCTCCAAATCAGATTCTAACCTTTAAATGTCAAGGGACAAGACTCAGGAACAACATACTAAAATTTCATCAAGATCAGAGATCGTTTGGTGATCGATCAAGAGTAGAACAAATTTTGATATAAAATTTTTCTCTTTTTTGAGCACTGTTCTCTTTGGCTCAAAAAAGTCTAATAATCATCCCCAATATATGACTTAATAATAACTCGTATACAAGTAAAGCTAGATAAAAAATTCTAATTTAGATAGCTCCAAATAAGACTTTAACCGTTGGATGTCAAGAGGCAAGATTCAGGAACAACATACTAAAATTTCATCTAGATTAGAGGTCGTTTGGGTATCGATCGAGACCATAGCATATTTTGATATGAACTTTCTCTTCCTTTTGGGCACTGTTCTATTTGGCACAACAAAATCTAATAGTCATCCCCAATATATGACATAATACAAACTCGTATAAAAGTAAGGCTAGACAGAATACACTAAGTTCGAAAGCTCCAAATAAGATTTTAACAGTCAGATGTCAAAAGGCAAGACTCATAAATAACATACTAAAATTTCATCTAGATCAGAGGTCGTTTGGTCATTGATTGAGACTAGCAAATTTTGATATGAATTTCTCTCCATTCTAGGCAATTTTTTCTTTAACCCAAAAAAATATAGTAATCATTCCCAATATATAACATAATACAAACTCCTACACAAGTAGGGCTATATAGAAAATAATAAGTTAGAGAGCTTCAACCTAGATTCTAACCGTTAGATATCAAGAGGCAAGACTTAGAAAGAAATTACTAAAAATTAATCCAAATTAGAGGTCGTTTGTTCATCGTTCAAGACTATAGAAAATTTTGATATGAACTTTCTTTCTTTTTTTGGCACTTTTTTCTTTCACACAAAAAAAATATAATAATATTCCCCAATATATGACATAATACAAACTCATGTACATGTAGGCTAGACAGAAAATACTAAGTTAGAAAGCAACAAATCAGATTCTAACTGTTTGATGTCAAGAGGCAAGACTCAGGAACAACATACTAAAATTTCATCCAGATTAGATGTCGTTTGGTCATCGATCAAGAGTATAGCAAAATTTTTAAATGAACTTTCTCTCTCTTCTAGGCACTTTTCTCTTTGACACAAAAAAAGGCTAATAATCATCCCTAATATATGACATAATACAAACTCGTATACAAGTACAGCTATACATAAAATTCTAAGTTAGAGGTCGTTTGGTTATCGATCGAGACTAAAGCAAATATTGATATGAACTGCCTCTCCCTTTTGGGTACTTTTCCATCTGGCACAAAAAAAATCTAATAATTATCCCCAATAAATGACATAATACAAACTCGTATACAAGTATGGCTAGACAGAAAATACAAAGTAAGAGAGCTCTAAGTAAGACATTAACCGTTGGATGTAAAGAGTAAAGACTCAGGAACAACCTACTATCATTCCCAATATATGACATAATACAAACTCGTGTACAAGCAAGGCTAGAGAGAAAATACTAAGTTAGAGAGCTCTAAATCAGATTCTAACCGTGAGATGTCAAGACACAAGACTCAGGAACAACATACTAAAATTTCATTCTGATCAGAGGTCGTTTGGTCAAGGATCGAAATTAGAGCAAATTTTGATATGAAGTTTCTCTCCCTTCTGGGCACTTTTCTCTATGGTACAAAAAATTCTTATAATCATCCCTAATATACGAAAAAAGACAAACTCGTATACAGAGAGAGCAAGAAAGAAAATACTAAATTAGAGAGCTTTAAATCAGATTTTAACCGCTGAATGTTAAGAGGCAAGTCTCAAGAACAGCATACTAAAATTTCATCCAGAGCAAAGGTCATATGGTGATCGATCAAGAATAGAGCAAATTTTGAGATAAACTTTCTCTCTCCTTTTAGGCAATTTTCTCTTTAGCACAAAAAAAATCTAATAATCATCCCCAATATATGACATAACACAAACTTGCATACAAGTAGAGTTAAATAGAAAATACAAAGTTAGAGATCTCCAAATCAGATTTTAACCGTTGGATGTGAAGAAGCAAGACTCAGGAACAACATAGTAAAATTTCATCCAGATTAGAGGTCATTTGGTATACGAGTAAGGCTAGACAGAAAATACTAAGTTCGAAAACTCCAAATAAGATTTTAACCGTCAGATGTCAAAAGGCAAGACTCATGAATAACATACTAAAATTTCATCTAGATCAGAAGTGGTTTGAGCATTGATCGAGACTATAGCAAATTTTGATATGAACTTTCTCTTCTTTCTGGCCACTATTTTCTTTGACACAAAAAAATCTATTAATCATTCCTAATATATAACATAATACAAACTCTTACACAAGTAGGTCCAAATTAGAGGTCGTTTGTTCATCGATCGAGACTAGAGAAAATTTTGACATGAACTTTCTTTCCCTTTTTAGCACTTTTCTCTTTCACAAAAAAAAAATCCCCAATATATGACATAATACAAACTCATGTACATGTAGGCTAGACAGAAAAACTAAGATAGAGAGCTCCAAATAATATTTTAAACATTAGATGTCAAGAGGCAAGACTTAGGAACAACATACTAAAATTTCATCCAGATTAGAGGTCGTTTGGTCATCGATCAAAACTAGAGCAAATTTTAATATGAACATTCCCTCTCTTCTGGGCACTTTTCTCTTTGGCACAAAAAAATTTAATAATCATCCCCAATATATGACATAATACAAACTCGTATACGAGTAGGACTAGACATAAAATACTAAGTTAGAAAGCTACAAATCAGATTCTAACTCTTAGATGTCAAGAGGCAAGACTCAGGAACAACATACTAAAATTTCATCCATATCAGATTTTGTTTGGTCATCGATCAAGAGTATAGCAAAATTTTGATATGAACTTTCTCCCTATTCTCGGCACTTTTCTCCTTGGCACAAAAAAAGGCTAAAAACCATCTCCAATATATGACATAATACAAACTCATATACAAGTAGGGCTATACATAAAATTCTAAGTTAGAGGTCGTTTGGTTATCGATCGAGACTAAAGAAAATTTTGATATGAACTTCATCTCCCTTTTGGGTACTTTTCTGTTAGATACAAAAAAAATCTAATAATTATCCTCAATACATGACATAAAACAAACTCGTATACAAGTACGGCAAGATAGAAAATACAAAGTTAGAGAGCTCTAAATAAGACATTAACCGTTGGATGTAAAGAGGAAAGACTCAGGAACAACATACTATCATTCCTAATATATGACACAATACAAACTCATGTACAAGTAAGGCTAGAGAGAAAATACTAACTTAGAGAGCTCTAAATCAGATTCTAACCGTTGGATGTCAAGACGCAAGACTCAGGAACAACATACTAAATTTTCATTCTAATCAGAGGTCGTTTGGTCAAGGATCGAAATTAGAGAAAAATTTGATATGAAGTTCTCTCCCTTCTGGGCACTTTTCTCTTTATTACAAAGAATTCTTATAATCATCCCTAATATACGAAAAAATACAAACTCGTAAACAGAGAGAGCAAGAAAGAAAATATTAAATTAGAGAGCTTTAAATTAGATTTTAGCCGTTAAATGTCAAGAGGCAAGTCTAAGGAACAACATACTAAAATTTCATCAAGAGCAGAGGTCATTTGATGATCGATCGAGAATAGAGCAAATTTTGAGATAAACTTTCTCTCCTTTCTGGCAATTTTCTCTTTAGCAAAAAAAAAAAAATCTAATACTTATCCCCAATATATGACATAAAACAAACTTGCATACAAGTAGAGTTAAATAGAAAATACTAAGTTAGAGAGCTCCAAATCAGATTCTAATCGTTGGATGTGAATAGGCAAGACTCAGGAACACCATACTAAAATTTCATTCAGATCAGAGGTCGTTTGGTCATCGATCAAGATAACAGCAAATTTTGATATGAATTTTCTCTCCCTTCTGTGCACTTTTATCTTTGGCACCAAAAAAATCTAATAATCATCCCCAATATATGTCATAATACAAACTCGTGTACAAGTATGACTAGATAGAGAAAACTAAGTTAGAGAGCTCCAAATAAGATTTTAACCGTTGGATGGCAAGAGGTTAGTCTCAGGAACAGCATACTAAAATTTTATCTAGATTAGAGGTCGTTTGGTTATCGATCGAGATAAAGCAAATTTTAATTTGAACTTTCTCTCCCTTTTGCGCACTTTTTTCTTTGGCACAAAAAAAATCTAATAATCATCCCCAATGTATGACATAATACAAACTTTTATACAAGTAGGGCTGGACAGAAAATACTAAGTTAGAGAGCTCCAAATCAGATTCTAACCTTTAAATGTCAAGGGGCAAGACTCAGGAACAACATACTAAAATTTTATCGAGATTAGAGGTCGTTTGGTGATCGATCAAGAGCAGAACAAATTTTGATATAAACTTTCTCTCTCTTTTGAGCACTTTTCTCTTTAGCTCAAAAAAGTCTAATAATCATCCCCAATATACGACTTAATACAAACTCGTATACAGGTAAGGCTAGGTAGAAAATTCTAAGTTAGATAACTCCAAATAAGACTTTAACCATTGGATGTCAAGAGGCAAGACTCAGAACAACATACTAAAATTTCATCTAGATTAGAGGTCGTTTGGTTATCGATCGAGACCATAGCATATTTTGATATGAACTTTCTCTCCCTTTTTGGCACTTTTCTATTTGGCAAAATAAAATCTAATAGTCATCCCCAATATATGACATAATACAAAATCGTATACGAGTAAGGCTAGACAGAAAAATACTAAGATCGAGACTAGAGCAAATTTTGATATGAATTTTTCTCATTTCTAGGCACTTTTTTCTTTGACACAAAAAATCTAATAATCATTCTCAATATATGACATAATACAAACTCGTATACAAGTAGGGTTAGATAGAAAATAATAAGTTAGAGAGGTCCAACCTAGATTCTAATCGTTAGATATCAAGAGGCAAGACTTAGGAACAAAATACTAAAAATTAATCCAAATTAGAGGTCATTTGTTTATCGATCTAGACTAGAGAAAATTTTGATATAAACTTTCTTTCCCTTCTTGGCATTTTTCTCTTTCGCACAGAAAAATATAATAATCATCTCCAATATATGACATAATATAAACTCATGTACATGTAGGGCTAGACAGAAAAAACAAAGATAGAGAGCTCCAAATAAGATTTTAACCGTTGGATGTCAAGAGGCAAGACTCAGGAACAACATACTAAAATTTCATCCAGATTAGAGGTCGTTTTGTCATCGATCAAAACTAGAGAAAATTTTGATATGAACATTCCCTCTCTTCTGGGCACTTTTCTCTTTGGCACAAAAAAATTTAATAATTATCTCCAATATATGACATAATACAAACTCGTATATGAGTAGGGCTAGATAGAAAAAACTAAGTTAGAAAGCTAAAATCAGATTCTAACTCTTAGATGTCAAGAGGCAAGACTGAGGAACAACATACTAAAATTTCATCTAGATCAGATGTCGTTTGGTCATCGACCAAGAGTATAGCAAAATTTTGATACGAACTTTCTCTCTTTTCTAGGCACTTTTCTCCTTGGCATAAAAAAGGCTAATAATCATACCTAATATATGACATAATACAAACTCGTATACAAGTAGGGCTATACACAAAATTCTAAGTTAGAGGTCGTTTGGTTTTCGATCGAGACTAAAGCAAATTTTGATATGAACTTCCTCTCCCTTTTGGGTACTTTTCTATTTGGTACAAAAAAATCTAATAATTATCCTCAATATATGACATAATACAAACTTGTATACAAATACAGCTATACAGAAAATACAAAGTTAGAGAGCTCTAAATAAGACATTAACCGTTGGATGTAAAGAGGAAAGACTCAGGAACAATATACTATCATTCCCAATATATGACATAATACAAACTCGTGTACAAGTAAGGCTAGAGAGAAAATACTAAGTTAAAGAGCTTTAAATCAGATTCTAACTGTTGGATGTCAAGACGCAAGACTCAGGAACAACATACTAAAATTTCATTCTGATCAGAGGTCGTTTGATCAAGGATCGAAATTAGAGAAAATTTTGATATAAAGTTTCTCTCCCTTCTGGGCACTTTTCTCTTTGGTACAAAAAATTCTTATAATCATCCCTAATATATGACAAAATACATATTCGTATATAGAGAGAGCAAGAAAAAAATACTAAATTAGAGAGCTTCAAATTAGATTTTAATTTTTAAATGTCAAGAGGCAAGTCTCAGGAACCACATACTAAAATTTCATCCAGAGCAGAGGTCATTTGGTGATCAATCGAGAATAGACCAAATTTTGAGATAAACTTCCTCTCCCTTCGGGGCAATTTTCTCTTTAGCACAAAAAAATCTAATAATCGTCCTTAATATATGACATAACACAAACTTGCATACAAGTAGAGTTAAATAGAAAATACTAAGTTAGAGAGCTCCAATTCAGATTCTAACGGTTGGATGTGAAGAGTCAAGACTCAGGAACAACATACTAAAATTTCATCCAGATCAGAGGTCATTTGGTCATCTATCAAGACAAGAACAAATTTTAATATGAATTTTCTCTCCCTTCTGGGCACTTTTATCTTTGGCATCAAAAAAAATCAAATAATCATCCCCAATATATGTCATAATACAAACTCGTGTACAAGTACGGCTAGATAGAAAAAACTAAGTTAGAGAGCTCTAAATAAGATTTTAACCGTTGGATTTCAAGAGACTAGTCTCAGGAACAACATACTAAAATTTTATCTAGATTAGAGGTCGTTTGGTTATCGATTGAAACTAGTGCAAAGTTTAATTTGAACTTTCTGTCCCTTTTGGGCACTTTTCTTTTTGGTACAAAAAAAATCTAATAATCATCCCCAATATATGACATAATACAAACTCTTATACAAGTAGGGCTAGACAGAAAATACTAAGTTAGAGAGCTCCAAATCAGATTCTAAACTTTAGATGTCAAGGACCAAGACTCAGGAACAACATACTAAAATTTCATCAAGATCAGAGGTCGTTTGGTGATCGATCAAGCGCAGAACAAATTTTGATATAAACTTTCTCTCTCTTCTGAGCACTTTTCTCTTTGGCTCAAAAAAGTCTAATAATCATCCCCAATATACGATTTAATACAAACTCGTATACAAGTAAAGCTAGATTGAAAATTCTAAGTTAGATAGCTCCAAATATGACTTTAACCGTTGGATGTCAAGAGGCAAGACTCAGCAATAACATACTATAATTTCATCTAGATTAGAGTTCATTTGGTTATCGATCGAGAAAATAGCATATTTTGATATGAACTTTCTCTCCCTTTTGGGCACTTTTCTATTTGCCACAATAAAATCTAATAGTCATCCACAATATATGACATAATACAAACTCGTATACAAGTAGCGCTAGACAGAAAATACTAAGTTCGAAAGCTCCAAATTAGATTTTAACCGTCAGATGTCAAAAGGCAAGACTCATGAATATCATAGTAAAATTTCATCTAGATCAGAGGTCGTTTGGTCATTTATCGAGACTAGAGCAAATTTTGATATGAATTTCTCTCCTTTCTGGGCACTTTTTTCTTTGACACAAAAAATCTAATAATCATTCTCAATATATGACATAATATAAACTCGTATACAAGTAGGGTTAGATAGAAAATAATAAGTTAGAGAGGTCCAACCCAGATTCTAACCGTTAGATATCAAGAGGCAAGACTTAGGAACAACATATTAAAAATTAATCCAAATCAGAGGTTGTTTGTTCGCCGATCGAGACTAAAGAAAATATTGTTATGAACTTTTTTTCTCTTTCTGGCACTTTTCTCTTTCTCATAAAAAAAATCTAATAATAATCCCCAACGTATGACATAATGCAAACTCATGTACAAGTAGGGCTAGACAGAAAAACTAAGATGGAGAGCTCCAAATAAGATTTTAATCGTTGGATGTCAAGAGGCAAGACTCAGGAACAACATTCTAAAATTTAATCAAGATTAGAGGTGGTTTGGTCATCGATCAAAACTAGAGCAAATTTTGATATGAACTTTTCCTCTCTTCTAGGCACTTTTCTCTTTGGCACAAAAAAATCTAATAATCATCCCCAATATATGACATAATACAAACTTGTATACCAGTAGGGCTAGGCAGAAAATTCCAAGTTAGAAAGCTAAAAATCATATTCTAATTGTTGGATGTCAAGAGGCAAGACTCAGGAACAACATACTAAAATTTCATCCAAATCAGATGTCGTTTGGTCATCGATCAAGAGTATAGCAAAATTTTGATATGAACTTTCTCTCCCTTCTAGGCACTTTTCTTTTTGGCACAAAAAAAGATAATAATCATCCCCAATATATGACATAATACAAACTCGTATACAAGTAGAGCCATACATAAAATTCTAAGTTAGAGGTCGTTTGGTCATCGATCGAGACTAAAGCAAATTTTGATATGAACTTTCTCTCCCTTCTGGGTACTTTTTTATTTGGCACAAAAAAATCTAATAATCATCCTTAATATATGACATAATACAAACTTGTATACAAGTACAGGTAGACAAAAAATACAAAGTTAGAGAGCTCTAAGTAAGGCATTAACCGTTGGATGTAAAGAGGAAAGACTCAGGAACAATATATTATCATTCCCAATATATGACATAATACAAACTCGTGTACAAGTAAGGCTATAGAGAAAATACTAAGTTAGAGAGCTCCAAATCAGATTGTAACCGTTGGATGTCAAGACACAAGACTCAGGAACAACATACTAAAATTTCATACTGATCATAGGTCGTTTGGTCAACGATCGAGATTAGAGAAAGTTTTGATATGAAGGTTCTCTCCCTTCTGGGCACTTTTCTCTTTGGTACAAAAAATTCTTATAATCTTCCCTAATATACGACAAAATACAAACTCACATACAAAGAGAGCAAGAAAGAAAATACTAAATTAGAGAGCTCCAAATGAGATTTTAACTGTTGAATGTCAAGAGCCAAGACTCAGGAACAATAAACTAAAATTTTATCCAGAGCAGAGGTCATTTGGTCATTGATCTAGAATTGAGAAAATTTGGAGATAAACTTTCTCTCCCATCTGGGGAATTTTCTCTTTGGCAAAAATAAATCTAATAATCATCCCCAATATGTGACATAACACAAACTTGCTTACAAGTAGAGCTAAATAGAAAATACTAAGTTATAGAGCTCCAAATCAGATTCTAACCGTTAGATGTCAAGGGGTAAGGCTCAGGAACAACATACTAAAATTTTATGAAGATCTGAGGTCGTTTGGTGATCGATCAAGAGCATAGCAAATTTTTTAATGAACTTTCTTTGTCTTCTGGCCACTTTTTTCTTTGGCACAAAAAAATCTAAAAATCATCCCCAATATACGACATAATACAAAATCGTATATAAGTAAGGCTAGACAGAAAATTCTAAGTTAGAGAGCTCCAAATAAGGCTTTAACCAATGCATGTGAAGAGGCAAGACTCATGAATAACATACTAAAATTTCATCTAGATCAGAGATCGTTTGGTCATTGAACAAGTAGGGCTAGATAGAAAATAATAAATTAAAGAGCTCCAACACAGATTCTAATCGTTAGATGTTAAGAGGCAAGACTCAGGAACAACATACTAAAAATTCATCCAGATCAGATGTTGTTTGTTTATAGATCGAGACTAGAGAAAATTTTGATATGAACTTTCTATTCCTTCTTTGCAGTTTTCTCTTTCGCACAAAAAAAATCTAATAATAATTCCCAATATATGACATAACACAAACTCGTATACGAGTAGGGCTTGACATAAAATACTAAGTTAGAAAGCTAGAAATAAGATTTTAATCGTTAGATGTCAAGAGCCAAGACTCAAGAATAACATACTAAAATTTCATCCAGATTAGAGGTCGTTCGGTTATTGATAGAGACTAGAGCAAATTCTATTTTGAACTTTCTCTCTGTTCTGGGCTCCTTTCTCTTTGGCACAACAAAATATAATAATCATCTCCAGTATATTACATAACGCAAACTCGTATACGAGTAGGGCTAGACAGAAAATACTAAGTTAGAAAGCTCCAAATAAGATGTTAACCCTTGCATGTCAAGAGGCAAGACTCATGAACAACATACAAAAATTTCATCCAGATCCGAGGTCGTATGTTCATCGATCAAGACTAAAGCAAATTTTGATATGAACTTTCTCTCCCTTTTGGGCACTTTTCTCTTTGACACAAAAAAATCTAATAGTCATCACCAATATATGACATAATACGAACTCATATACAAGTAGGTCTGGACAGAAAATAAAAGTTAGAGAGCTCCAAATCAGATTCTAACCGTTGGATGTCAAGAGGCAAGATTCAAGAACAACTTACCATAATTTCATCCCGATCAAAAGTTGTTTAGTCATCGATCAAGAGCAGAGCAAATTTTGATGTGAACTTTCTCTCTTTTCTAGGCACTTGTCTCTTGGACATAAAAAAGTGTAATAATCATCCCCAATATATGACAAAATTCAAACTCCTTTACAAGTAGAGTTAGACAGAAAATTCTAAGTTAGAGAGCTTCAAATAAGATTATAACCGTTGGAACTAAAGAAAAGAGGCAAGGCTCTAGAACAACATACTAAAATTTCATCCAGATCAGAAGTTGCTTAGTTATCGATAGAGAATAGAACAAATTTTGATATGAACTTTCTCTCCTTTCTGGGTATTTTTCTCTTTGGCGCAAAAAATTTCTAATAATCATTCCCAATATATGACATAATGCAAACGACCGATACAAGTAGGGCTAGATAGAAAATAAAAAGTTAGAGAGCTCAAAATCAGATTCTAACTGTTGGATGTCAAGAGGCAAGACTCAGAAACAACATACTAAAGTTTCATCAAAATCAGAGAACGTTTGGTCATCGATGCAGACTAGAGCAAATTTCGATATAAACTTTATCTCTCTTCTGGGCAGTTTTCTCTCAGGCAAAATAAAATCTAATAATCATCCTCAGTATATCACATAATGTAAACTCATATACAAGTAGGGCTAGTCAGAAAATACTAAGCTAGAGAGCTCCAAATAAGATTTTAACCGTTGGATGTCAAGAGGCTTGCCTCAGGAATAATATACTAAAATTTCATCCATATTAGAAGTCGTTTGGTCATCGATCGATAGTATAGCAAATTTTGATATGAACTTTCATTCACTTCTGGGCACTTTTCTATTTGACACAAAAAAATCTAATAATCATCCCCAATATATGACATAATACAAACTCATATATAAGTAAGTCTAGAAAAAAAAAACTAAGTTAGGGAGCTCCAAATCAGATTCTAACCGTTGAATGTCAAGTGGCAAGACTCAGGAATAACATACTAAAATTTCATCCAGAGCAGAGGTTATTTGGTTATCGATCGAGAATAGATCAAATTTTGAGATGAACTTTCTCTCCCTTCTGAGCACTTTTCTCTTTGGCACAAAAAAAACTAATAATCATACCCAATATATGACATAATTCAAACTCGTATAGAAGTAGGGCTAGATAGAAAATACTAAGTTAGAGAGCTCCAAATCAGATTCTAACCGTTGGATGTGAAGAGGCAAGACTCAGGAACAACATACTAAAATTTCATCCAGATCAGAGGTTTTTTGGTCATTAATCAAGACTAGAGCAAATTTCGATATGAACTTTATATCTCTTCTCGGTAGTTTTCTCTTTGGAAAAATAAAATCTAATAATCATCCTCAGTATATCACATAATATAAACTCGTATACAAGTTGGGCTAGTCATAAAATACTAAGCTAGAGAGCTATAAATAAGATTTTAACCGTTGGATGTCAAGAGGCTAGCCTCAGGAATAACATACTAAAATTTCATCCATATTAGAAATCGTTTGGTGATCAATCGATAGTATCGCAAATTTTGATATGAACTTTCACTCCCTTTTGGGCACTTTTCTCTTTGGCACCAAAAAATCTAATAATCATACCCAATATATGAGATAATTCAAACTCGTATACAAGTAGGGCTAGATAGAAAATACTAAGTTAGAGAGCTCCAAATCAGATTCTAACCGTTAGATGTGAAGAGGCAAGACTCAGGAACAACATACTAAAATTTCATCTAGATCAGAGATTTTTTGGTCATAGATCAAGACTAGAGCAAATTTCGATATGGAATTTATCTCTCTTCTGGGTAGTTTTCTTTTTGGCAAAATAAAATCTAATAATCATCCTCAATATATGACATAATACAAGCTCGTATACAAGTAGGGCTAGCCAAAAAATATTAAGCTATAGAGCTCCAAATAAGATTTTAACCGTTGAATGTCAAAAGGCTAGCCTCAGGAATAATATACAAAAATTTCATCCAAATCAGAGGTTCTTTGGTCATCGATCAAGACTAGAGCAAATTTCGATATAAACTTTATCTCTCTTCTAGGCAGTTTTCTCTTTGACACAAAAAAATCTAATAACCATCCCCAATATATGACATAATACAGACTCGTACACAAGTAGGGCTAGTCAGAAAATACTAAGTTAGAGAGCTACAAATAAGATTTTAACAGTTGTATGTGAAGAGGCTAGTCTCAAGAATAACATACTAAAGTTTCATCCATATTTGATGTCGTTTGGTCATCGATCGAGAGTAAAGCATGTTTTGATATGAACTTTCTCTCCCTACTGAGATCTTTTATCTTTGGCACAAAAAAATCTAATAATAATCCCCATTATATGACATAATACAAACTCGTATACTAGTAGATCTGGACAAAAAGTACTAAGTTAGAAATCTCCAAATCGGATTCTAACCGTTGGATGTCAAGAGGTAAGAGTCAGGAACAACATACTAAAATTTCATCCTGATCAGAAGTTGTTTGGTCATCGATCAAGACTAGAGCAAATTTTGATTTTAACTTTCTCTCTCTTCTAGGCAGTTTTTCCTTTGGCACAAAAAAATCTAATAATCATTCCCAATATATGATATAATAAAAACACGTATACAAGTAGGTCTAGTCAGAAAATACTAAGTTAGAGAGCTCCAAATAAGATTTTAACCATTGGATGTCAACAGGTTAGTCTCAGGAACAACATACTAAAATTTAATCCAAATTAGAGGCCGTTTCGTCATCAATCGAGCCTAGAGAAAATTTTGATTTGAACTTTCTCTCCCTTCTGGGCACTTTTCCTTTTGGTACAAAAAAATCTAGTAATCATCCCCAATATATGACATAATACAAACTCGTATAAAAGTAAGGCTGGACAGAAAATACTAAGTTAGATTCTAACCGTTAGATATTAAGAGGCAAGACTAAGGAACAATATACTAAAATTTCATCCAGATCAGAGGTCGATTGCTTATTGATCAACAGCAGAGCAAATTTTGATATGAACTTTCACTCTATTCTAGGCACTTTTTTTCTTTGGCACAAAAAATTCTAATAATCGTCCGCAATATATGGCATATTAAAATGTCATCCAGATTAGAGGTCGTTTGGTCATCGATCGAGACTAGAGCAAATTTTGATTTGACATAATACAAAGTCGTTTGGTCCTTTTGGTACAAAAAAATCTAGTAATCATCCCCAATATATGACATAATACAAAGTCGTATACAAGTAGGGTTAGATAGAAAATACAAAGTTAGAGAGCCCCAAATTAGATTCTAACCGTTGGATGTGAAGAGGCAAAACTCAGAAACAACATACTAAAATTTCATCCAGATCTGAGGTTTTGGTCATCGATCAAGACTAGAGCAGATTTCGATATGAACTTTATCTCTCTTCTGGGCAGTTTTCTCTTTAGCACAAAAAAATCTAATAATCATCCAAAATATATAACATAATACAAACTCGTATACAAGTAGGGCTAGTCAGAAAATACTAAGTTGGAGAGCTCCAAATAAGATTTTATCTGTTGGATGTTAAGAGGTTAGTCTCAGGACTAACATACAAAAATTTAATTCATGTTAGAGGCTGTTTGATCATCGATTGAGAATAGAAAAAATTTTGAATTTAACTTTCTCTCCCTTCTAGGCAGTTTTCTCTTGGGCACAAAAAAAATATTATTTATTCCCAATGTATGACATAATACAAAATCGTACACAAGTTAGGCTAGACAGAGAATACTAAGTTAGAGAGCTCTAAATCAGATTTTAACTGTTGGATGTCAAGAGGTTAGTCTTAGGAACAACATACTAAAATTTCATCCAGATTAGAGTTCGTTTGGTGATTGATCAAGATTATTGTAAATTTTGATTTGAACTTTCTCTCCTTTCTGGACACTTTTCACTTTGGCCCAAAAAAAAAACTAATAATCATCCGTAATGTATGACATAATACAAACTCGTATACAAGTAGGGCTAGACAGAAAATACTACGTTAGATAGCTCCAAATCAGATTTTAATCGTTAGATGTGAAGAGGCAAGACATAGGAACAATATACTAAAATGGCATCCACATTAGAGGTTGTTTGGTCATCGATTGAGACTAGAGCAAATTTTGATTTGAACTTTCTCTCTCTTCTGAGCACTTTTCTCTTTGGCACAAAAAAGTCTAATAATCATCCCCAATATATGACAAAATACAAACTCGTATACAAGTAGGGCTAGATGGACAATACTATGTTAGAAAGCTCAAAATTAAATTCTAACCGTTCGATGTTAAAAGGCAAGACTCTGGAAAAATATACTAAAATTTCTTCCAGATCAAAGGTCGTTTGGTCATCGATCGACATTAGAGCAAATTTTGATATGAACTTTCTCTTCTTTCGGGGCACTTTTCTCTTAGACACACAAAAAAAACCTAATAAGAACCCCAAATATATGACATAATACAAACTCATGTACAAGTAGGGTTAGATAGAAAATACTAACTTAGAGAGCTCCAAACCAAATTTTAACTGTTGGATGTTAAGAGGTAAGACTCAGGAACAACATATTAAAATTTCATACAGATCAGAGGTCGTTTAGCTATCGATCGAGAATAGAACAAATTTTGATATTAACTTTCTCTTCCTTTTGGGCGCTTTCCTCTTTGGCAAAAAAACATCTAACAACAATCCCTAATATATTACATAACACAAACTCGTACACAAGTAGTGCTGCACAGAAAATGCTAAGTTAGAGAGCTCCAAATCGGATTCTAACTGTAGGATGTCGAGAAGCAAGACTCAGAAACAACATACTAAAATTTCATCCTGATTAGAGGTTATTTAGTAATCGATCAAGAATAGAGAAAATTTTGATATGAATTTTCTCTCTCTTCTAGGCACTTTTCTCTTTGGCACAAAAAATATCTAATAATCATTCATAATATTAATAATACAAACTCGTATACAAGTAGGCAAGATAGAAAATACTAAAATTTAATCTAGATCAGAGGTCGTTTGACCATCGATCAAGGCTAGAGCAATTTTTGATATGAACTTTCTCTCCCTTCTGGGCACTTTTCCCTTTGGCACAAAAAAAATCTAATAATCATCCCCAATATATGACAAAACACAAACTCGTGTACAAGTAGGTCAAGATAGAAAATACTAAGTTAGAGAGATACAAATCAGATTCTAATCATTGGATGAAAATAGGCTAGACTTAGGAACAACATGCTAAAATTTCATCCAGATCAGAGGTCGTTTGGTCATCTATCGAGACTAAAGCAAATTTTGATATGAACTTTCTCTCCCTTTTGGCACTTTTCCCTTTTGCATAAAAAATCTAATAATCATTCCTAATATATGACATAATACAAACTCGTGTACATGTAGCGCTAGACAGAAAATGCTAAGTTAGAGAGCTCAAAATCAGATTCTAACCGTGAGATGTCAAGAGGCAAGACTTAGAAACAACATATTAAAATTTCATCTTGATTAGAGGTTATTTGGTCATCGATGAAGAATAGAGAAAATTTTGATATGAATTTTCTCTCTCTTCTGGGCTCTTTTCTCTTTGGCACAAAAAATATATAATAATCATTCATAATATTCATAATACAAACTCGTATATAAGTAGGCAAGATAGAAAATACTAAATTAGAGAGCTTCAAATCAGATTCTAACCATTAGATATCAAGAGACAAGACTCAGGAACAACATACTAAAATTTAATCTGGATCAGAGGTCGTTTGATCATCGATCAAGGCTACAACAATTTTTGATATGAACTTTCTCTCCCTTCTGGGCACTTTTCCTTTTGGCACAAAAAAATCTAATAATCATCCCCAATATATGATAAAACACAAACTCGTGTACAAGTAGGTCTAGATAGAAAATACTAAGTTAGAGAGATCCAAATCAGATTTTAATCGTTAGATGTAAACAGGCTAGACTTAGGCACAACATACTAAAATTTCATACAGATCAGAGGTCGTTTGGTCATCTATGGAGACTTGAGCAAATTTTGATATGAACTTTCCCTCACTTCTGGGCATTTTTCTCTTTTGCAAAAAAAAATTCTAATAATAATCTCCAGTATATGACATAATACAAATCGGTGTACAAGTAAGACTAGATAGAAAATACAAAGTTAGAGACCTCCAAATCAGATTCAAACTGTTGGATGTCAAGAGGCAAGACACAGGAACATCATACTAAAATTTTGTCCAAATCAGAGTTTGTTTGGTAATCGATCGAGACTAGAAGAAATTTTGATATGAACTTTCTCTTCCTTATGTGCGCTTTTCTCTTTGGCAAAAAAATATCTAATAATAATCCCTAATATATGACATAATACAAACTCGTATACAAGTAGTGTTACATAGAAAATACTAAGTTAGAGAGCTCCAAAATCAGATTCTAACCGTTAGATGTCAAAAGGAAAGACTCAGGAACAACATACTAAAATTTCATCCAGATCAAAGGTCGTTTGGTCATTGATTGAGACTAGAAAAATTTTTGATATAATCTTTCTCTCCCTTATGTGCTCTTTCCTCTTTGGCAAAAAAATATCTAATAATAATCCCCAATATATGAGATAATACAAACTCATATACAAGTAATGTTACACAGAAAATACTAAGTTAAAGTGCTCTAAATCAGATTCTATCCGTTGGATGCCAAGAGGCAAGACTCAGGAATAACATACTAAAATTTCATCATGATCAGAGGTTCTTTGGTCATCAATCAAGACTGGAGAAAAATTTGATATAAACTTTCATTCCCTTTTGGGCACTTTTCCTTTTGGCACCAAAAAAAATCTAATAATCATCGCCAATATATGACATAATACAAACTCGCATGTAAGTAGGTATAGACAGAAAATACTAGGTTATAGAACTCCAAATCAGATTGTAACTGTTAGATGTCAAGAGGCAAGACTCAGGAACAACATATTAAAATTTCATCCAGATCAGATGTCGTTTGGACATTGATCGAGACTAGAACAAATTTTGATATAACCTTTATCTCCCTTCTGGGCGCTTTCCTCTTTGGCAAAAAAATATTTAATAATAATCCCCAATATATGACATAATATAAACTCATATACAAGTAATGCTACACAGAAAATACAAAGTTAGAGAGCTGCAAATCATATTCTAACAGTTAGATGTCAATAGGCAGGACTTATGAACAACATACAAAAATTTCATCCAGATCAGAAGTCGTTTGGTCATCAATCGAAAATAGAGCAAATTTTGATATGAACTTTCTCTCCTTTCTGAGCACTTTTCTCTTAGGCACAAAAAAATCTAACAATCATTCCTAATATATGACATAATACAAACTCGTGTACAATTAGTGCTAGACAGAAAATACTAAGTTGGAGAGCTCCAAATCAGATTGTAACTGTTGGATGTGAAGAGGCAAGACTCAGTAACAACATACTAAAATTTTGTCTAAATCAGAGGTCGTTTGTTCATCGATTGGGACTAGAGCAAACTTTGATATGAACTTTCCCTCCCTTCTGAGCACTTTTCTCTTTGGCACAAAAAATATAATAATAATCCCCAATATATGACGTAATGCAAACATGTTTACAAGTAGGTCTAGACAGAAAATACTATGTTAGAGTTCTCCAAATCAGATTCTAACCTTTAGACGTCAATAGGCAAGACTTAGGAACAACATACTAAAATTTCATCCAGATCAAAGGTCATTTTGTCATCAATCGAGACTAGAGCAAATTTTGATATTAAGTTTCTCTCCCTTCAGGGCACTTTTCTCTTTAGCACAAAAAAAATCTAATAATCTTCCCTAATATATAACAAAATACAAACTCGTATACAAAGAAATCAAGAAAGAAAATACTAAGTTAGAGAGCTCCAAATCAGATTCTAATCGTTGGATGTGAAGAGGCAAGACTCAGTAACAACATACTAAAATTTCATCCAGATCAGAGGTTTTTTTGTCATCAATTAAGACTGCAGCAAATTTTTATGTGAACTTTCTCTCTCTTCTAGGCACTTTTCTCTTTAGCACAAAAAAATTTAGTATTCATCCCCAATATATGACATAATACAAACTCGTATACAAGGAAGGCTAGATAAAAATTACTAAGTTAGAGAGCTCGAAATAAGATTTTAACCGTTCGATGTCAAAAGGCAAAACTCAGGAACAACATAATAAAATTTCATCCCGATCAGAGGTTATTTTCTCTCTTCTGAGCTCCTTTCTCTTTGGCAGAAAAAAATTTAATAATTATTCCCAATATATGATATACAAACTCGTATACAAGTAGGGCTAGATAGAAAATACCAAGTTAGAGAACTCCATATCAGATTCTAAACGTTAGATTTAAAGAGGCAGGACTCAGGAACAACATACTAAACTTTCATCTAGATCAGAGGTCGTTTGACGATCGATCAAGGCTAGAGCAAATTTTGATATGAAATTTCTCTCCCTTCTGGGCACTTTTCTCTTTGGCATAAAAAAATCTAATAATTATTCCTAATGTATGAAATAATACAAATTCGTGTGCAAGTAGTGTTAGACAGAAAATACTGAGTTAGAGAGCTCCAAATCAGATTCTAATCCTGAGATGTCAAGAGGCAAGGCTCAGGAACAATATACTAAAATTTCATCCAAATCAGATCTTGTTTGGTCATCGATGGAGACTAGAGCAAATTTTGATTTGAACTTTCCCTCCTTTCAGAGAACTTTTCTCTTTGGTACAAAAAAATCTAATAATAATCTCTAACATATGACATAATAAAAACTTGTGTACAAGTATGGCTAGATAGCAAATATTATGTTAGAAAGCTCAAAATCAGATTCTAACCGTTCGATGTCAAAAGGCAAGACTCAGGAATAGCGTACTGAAATTTCATTTAGAGGTTGTTTGGTAATCGATCGAGACTATAAGAAATTTTGATATGAACTTTATCTCCCTTCTGGGCACTTTCTTCTTTGACACAAAAAAATCTAATAACAATCCCCAATATTTGGCAAAATACAAACTCGTATACAAACAAGACTACACAGAAAAAACTATTTTAGAGAGCTGCAAATCAGATTCTGACCGTTGGATGTCAAGAGGCAAGACTCAGGAATAACATAATAAACTTGAATCCACATCAGAGGTTTTTTGGTCACCGATCAAGACTAGAGCAAATTTTGATATGAATTTTCTCTCTCTTCTGAGCACTTTTCTCTTTGGCACCAAAAAAAATCTAATAATCATCTCAATATATGACATAATATAAACTCGTATGTAAGTACGTCTAGACAGAAAATACTAAGTTAGAGAGCTTCAAATCAGATTGTAACCGTTAGATGTTAAGAAGCAAGACTAAGGGACAACATACTAAAATTTCATCTAGATAAGAGGTCGTTTGGTAATCGATCGAGACTAGAAGAAATTTTGATATGAACTTTTTCTCCCTTATGGGTGCTTTCATCTTTGGCAAAAAAACATCTAATAATCATCCTCAATATATGACATAATACAAACTTGTATACAAGCAGTGCTACACAGAAAATATTAAGTTAGAGAGCTACTGATCAGATTCTAACCATTAGATGTCAATAGGCAAAACTTAGAAAAAACATACTAAAATTTCATCTAGATCAGAGGTCGTTTGGTCATCAATCAAGCCTAGAGAAAATTTTGATATGAACTTTCCCTCCCTTATGGGTACTTTTCTCTTTGGCACGAAAAAAACTAGCAGTAATCTCCCAAAATATGACATAATACAAACTTCAGTAGAAGTAGGGCTAGATAGAAAATACTAAGATAGAGACCTCCAAATCAGATGCTAACCGTTGGATGTCAAGAGGTAAGACTCAGGAATAACATACTAAAATTTCATCTAGATCAGAGGTCGTTTGGTAATCAATCGAGACTAGAAGAAATTTTGATATGAACTTTTTCTGTCTTCTGGGCGCTTTCCTCTTTGGCAAAAAAACATCTAATAATAATCTCCAATATATGACATAATACAAACTCCTATTCAAGTAGTGCTACACAGAAAATACTAAGTTAGAGAGCTCCAAATCAGATTCTAACCGTTAGATGTTAATAGACAAGACCTATGAACAACATACAAAAATTTCATCCAGATCAGAGGTCGTTTGGTCATCAATCGATTCAAGAGCAAATTTTGATATGAACTTTCTCTCCCTTCTGGGCACTTTTCTCCTTGTCACAAAAAAATCTAATAATCATTCCTAATATATGACATAATACAAACTCGTGTACAATTAGTGCTAAACAGAAAATACTAAGTTAGAGAGCTCGAAATAAGATTTTAACTTTTGAATGCGAAGAGGCAAGACTGATGAACAACATACAAAAATTTCATCCAGAGCAGGGATCATTTGGTTATCGATCGAGAATAGAGCAAATTTTGAGCTAAACTTTCTCATCCCCTCTGGGTGCTTTTCTCTTTAGCCCAAAAAAAATCTAATAATCATCCGCAATATATGACATAATACAAAATCATGTACAAGTAGGGCTAGATAGAAAATACTAAGTTGGGGAGCTCCAAACCAGATTTTAACCGTTGGATGTCAAAAGGCAAGACTCAGGAACAACATATTAAAATTTCATTCAGAATAGGGGTCGTTTGGTCATCGATCGAGACTAGAAGAAATTTTGATATGAACTTTCTCTCCCTTCTGGGCGCTTTCCTCTTTGGCAAAAAGACATCTAATAATAATCCCCAAGATATGACATAATACAAACTTGTATACAAGTAGTGCTACACAGAAAATACTAAGTTAGAGAGCTTCTTATCAGATTCTAACCGTTGGATGTCAAAAGATAAGACTCAGAAACAACATACTAAAATTTTATCCCTATTAGAGCTTGTTTGGTCATCGATCAAGACTAGAGCAAATTTTGATATGAACTTTCTCTCTCTTCTGGGCACTTTTCTCTTTTGCACAAAAAAATCTAATAATCATTCCCAATATATGATGACATAATACAAACTCGTATACAAGTAGTGCTACACAGAAAATTCTAAGTTAGAGATCCAAATCAGATTCTAACCGTTAGATGTCAAGAGTCAAGACTCAGGAACAACGTACTAAACTTTCATCTAGATCAAAGGTCATTTGATTATCGATCAAGGCTAGAGCAAATTTTAATATGAACTTTCTCTCCCTTATTGGCACTTTTCTCTTTGGCACCAAAAAAAATCTAATTGTCATCTCCAATATATGACATAGCACAAACTCGTATACAAGTAGATCTAGACAGAAAATACTAAGTTAGAGAGCTCCAAATCAGATTCTAACCGTGAGATGTCAAGAGGCAAGACTCAGGAACAACATACTAAAATTTCATCCAAATCAGAGGTCGTTTGGTCATCGATGGAGACTAGAGCAAATTTTGATATAAACTTTCACTACCTTCTGAGCACTTTTCTCTTTGGCACAAAAAAATCTAATAATAATCTCCAATATTTGACATAATACAAACTCGTATACAAGTAGCTCTAGAAAAAAAATATTAAGTTAGAGAGCTACAAACCAGATTCTAGCCTTGAGATGTCAATAGGCAAAATTCAGGAACAACATACTAAACTTTCATCTAGATTCGAGGTCGTTTGGTTATCGATTGAGACTAAAGCAAATTTTGATATGAACTTTTTCTCCCTCCTAGGCACTTTTCTCTTTGAAACAATAAAATCTAATAATCATCCCCAACATATGACATAATACAAACTCATATACGAGTAGGGCTAGAATGAAAAAAACTAAGTTTGAAAACTCTAAACAAGATTTTAACCGTTGTATGTCAATATGCAAGACTCATGAACAATACACTAAAATTTCATCTAGATCAGAGGTCGTTTGGTCATCAATCGACACTAGAGCAAATTTTGATTTGAACTTTCTCTTCCTTCCGGGCACTTTTCTCTTTGACACAATATATGACATAACACAGACTCATATACATGTAGGACTAGACGAAAATACTAACTTAGAGAGCTCCAAATCAGATTCTAGCTTTTAGTTGTCAAGAGGCAAGACTCAAGAACAACATACTAAAATTTCATCTATATCAGAGGTCGTTTGGTCATCGATCAAGACTAGAGCAAACTTTATGAACTTTCTCTCCTTTTTGGGCTCTTTTGTATTTGAAAAACAAAAATTTAGTAATCATTCATAATAAATCACATAATACAAACTCGTGTACAAGTAAGGCTAGACAGAAAATAATAAGTTTTATAGCTCTAAATCCGATTCTAACCGTTAGATGTCAAGAGGCAAGACTCAGAAACAACATACAAAAATTTCATACCAATCAGAGGTCGTTTGTTCATCGATCGAGTCTAGAGAAAATTTTGTTTTGAAGTTTCTCTCCCTTCTCGGCACTTTTCTCTTTAGCACAAAGAAATCTAATAATCATCCCTAATATATGACAAAATACAAAATCGTATACAAAGAGAGGAAGAAAGAAAATACTAAGTTAGAGAGCTCCAAATCAG
>JAOTAX010122481.1:0-21081 GCA_025629825.1 Erythroxylum guanchezii | reverse complement strand
AATCCCAGAATAACAATAAAGTTTAGATCTCACAACGCATATGAACTTGAACTTGATTAAACCTTGCTAGACTAAAGAGGTTTAGCCACTCATGGCTATACAAAGCATGTATATATGAGGCATATTTCTTTGATTGTAGTGATTCTTATAAGGAGTGTAAACATGTATCATGATATTATGCTTGAGACTTATTATAAATAGAAGTTTGATCCCTACTTTTAAATTGATGTTGAGGTCTAAAATAGTAAGAGTGAGATTGTATGTTATTATGTATCTTTGTATAGAAATTGTGCCTATTCTTTCGTTAAGAAATAAAAGGTTATAAGCCTAGATTATAAGCTATACACGAAAGTATAAAGCTTTCTTTTAGATTGAGCCCTAATCGATGTGGCTTTTGTATATGATATATGTGTATGTTTAGATGTGTGTTTTTCAAATTTATCTGTTATCTTTGATGTTGATTCTTCACTATACAAATTTTTTCCCTTGACAAAGGTAGTTTTGGTATTGGATACACTTTCATAGTTATATCCAATCCCAAGCCTATTATTTGAACTCCTAATAATTCTCTTTTTTAATACTTCATTTGGAAGCTGCTAATTTGACTATAATTATAAACCCATATTTGATGTATTTTCCTTGAAATTTTATAATTTTGCTATATATTTGGTACTTCATTAGCTCCAAGTGCATTTATAGGTTACAATTGCCTTCATGGAATAAAAGGAGAAGATTTTGGATGAAAACGTGGCATAAGAAGAAGATTTGAAGAAATTAAAGACCTACATACCTGCGTATAGAGACGGTTTAAGTCTCTGTAAAAATATGGAGATAGAAGAAATTGGTTTTTGGTCTTGTGGAGTTATATGCCTGTGTATCTTGAAATACAAAGTCATGTATATTACTAGTGTAAGTCTCTGTTCATGTGTGAAATCACGAATTCAGGTGTTGTAAGTCTCTGTTCATGTGTTAAATCACAAATTCAGGTGTTTTTGATTATATACTGTCTCTCACACGCCCGTGTAGATGATGGTGTATATCCTAGAAATGCTAAAATAATTCTAACCCAAACTTGCAAAAAGATTCAATAGAAGAGAAGGGGAGATTTAAAATTATGAATTCTTTGTTTTCTATTAATTTTCATGCATGTTTATCTTTGATTTCATTTTTTATAATTAGCAACTAAACGTGTTTAGTGTCTAGGTGTGATTAACCTTAGTTTGGTACAACAATATGTTTTAATCTTTTCTTTAATGCAAATATGTTGATTGATCTATTGTGATTCAATTATATGTTTTACTCATGTTCTAATATATCAGGAGTATTAGTGCATGATTTGATTTCATATGATTGAGATCAAGAAGTCCTTTTGTATGAATATATTTACCCTGGCTGAAAGGATTTGATTGCAAACCTAGAAATAGGTCAACATAAATCCTTTAGATTATGGTCAAACCTAATGCCGAAATTCATAAATTGATAATGCAATCCTAGGGATTTGAATTAGAAAAATTTTTATTAATCAACTGATGAATTAGTTATTAGTAGTCTCAAGAGAGTTATTAATATAAGATAGAAGTTTCCAAGGTATAATAATCAATAATATAATTGTACGATAAAAGAATAGTTATTTAATGATTTTTATAGAGGTTCATCACCCAGACACTAATATTTGATATTGATTTTTCTAAGTAATTTCCTTCGTCTTGCATTCATTATTGTTTCCAATTTTAGTTTATTTGTTTAAGTTTTATTTTTAAGTAAAAACTAAAAATTTGATTCATAGGCTAGATAATAGGAAAAAGATAACTACTAGTAATTAAAGTCTTCATGAGATCGACCCATACTTACTGTGCTAGCTAAAACTACACAATGCACTTGCGATTAAATTAATATGGTATAGAAATCAACCAATCAAGTTTTTTACACGATTGCCAGGGAGGATAATATTAGGAAAGCCTAGATTATACTAACCAAACCAATATTTTTTGCATTTATTTTTTGTATTTTTGTATTTACTTTATTTTATTTTTCTTGTATTTCACTTTATTTTTGGCTTACTTATTTAATTATCTTTTGAACTTATCAAATTTTTACTTTGAGTTTGTGATTTATTATTACGATTTGCAACTCAACTCATAATGGATGGATGGAACAGTTATTATTCTTATAAGAGCTATGATATATCAATGTAATAAATAACATCACCATATTGGAAATAACTGTTTCCTAATATGTTTTCAGGAGCTCAATCGATAACCATGTTGTGTTGTGACTTTTGTGGGAATAATCATTATAATCATGAATTTCAGGAACCAACTTATATGTGGGAGCAACCAAGCATGTACAACCAACCTTAAGGTACACCATACGAGAATAGTTATAATTCATAGTGGAGCAGTTCTTACACTTATGGATGGAATGATTATGCTTCGGCTGAATATTTACAACACCAAACACCGCAAGTTTAGTAGCCAACTTTAGAAGATATAATGGTTAATTTTGTTCAAGAATAAAACATGAGGCATCAAAGAATAAATGCACATATCCATACTATGATGAATCAGGTTAATCAATTGGTGAAGATATTATTTAGCGAACTATAGGGGAGTTTTTCTAGTAAACTGAAACATATCCTAATGACCTTGTAATGGCAAGCACCTTTAGGAGCCGAAAAGAACTTTTAGAAGAGGAAGAAGAAGAACAAGAAGAACAAGAACAAGAATCCTTTGTCCATGAAAAGGAGTAAAGTGGTGGCACGAGATAATTGAAGAAGAAGACGAGCTAGAAATCTTTATACATGAAGCGAAAGAAGAAGAGTGGACAAGGGTTGGTGAGGAAGAACTGGTAAAGGAACCAAATGAGGAAACTATTGATGACTCATTCTCCAAGACAAACTGCTTATGCAAGCTAAAGATTCAGCGAGTTTTGTTATCCCTTATTTTATTATCATTTTGTAATTAAAAAAGGTATTAATTCATATGATTGAATTTATTAATTTGTTGAATCATGCTTTTATTATTTTCCTGCAACAGGTGGCTTACTTACAGGCTACGAAACTGTTATGTGGAGAAATGGGTGGAATTAAGCCACTAATCATAGATTCTAGATGAATGTAAAGTGTAGGGTACGTCGAACTAAAGACATTAAATAAGCACTACATGGGAGGCAACCCAGGAATTAGTTTAGTTTTATTTTAGATTTCATATTTTTTCTTTAATGTTAGTATAAGATTTATTTACTTTTTTAGTTTTGGTGTGTTTTAGGATAGAAAAATTGAGCATATAATGAGATTGTGCATAATTGGTACATTCGTATATGCATGTTAATGTGTTATAATGCTAAAGTGCAAAATTTTTACGTTTGATCGTTTATTTTGAAGCTACACATGTTTACAGGGAGCTATACGCTCTCTAGACACAGTAGTGTAGACTTACACGGTTCGACATGTGCCCATTTAACTGATCATTTAAGTTTGTGAAAAACTATGAATTAGTGACCTATATGGTTAGCTATATGATGATACACCTTAAAAATGCCCTAACCCTTTAGATTTCTAGTTTTCTCTCTTTCCCTTTCTCTCCCTGTCATCACCCCTTACTTCTCTAGTTCAAATTTTCACATTTTCACCCAATTTAGCAACAACCATGTAATTTTTCTTATTGTTTGCACTTGTTTGTGCATGCTTAATTGGGTGTTTTGCATTATTTAGGGAATTTTTGCTAAAAATGCAAGAATTGAGAATTTAGGATTTTGTGTGATTTTGTGTGATTTTATATTTATTGTGGATTAATAGTTGGCTATTATCATTACCTAATTGATCTCATGATTTAATTTATTAATTGTATGTGAACTAGGTGTAAACTGTACTTGCAAAATTATGCAATTATTGCTCACTAAGTTTCTAATTATGATATTTTTTGGTAAATTTAGGTTAATTAGTTGTTCTTGACATTAATTGAAATTGGGTTTGTATTTAATTACCTGTTAATTTTTAATTGACATTGTGTAATCGTGAAATTAGGGTTGCTAATTTCAAATTTAAGGTTAAATTCATAATTAAACAACTAGATTAATTTTAATTGTTAATTATAATATTTTAATCTCAAATTTGTGATTAATTAAGTTGCTAGTTTATTTTCTATTTTATTTTATTTTATTTACTTGTTTATTTATTTAATTATTTGTGTTAATTTAGTTTTGATTTGATTATATGTTTTAGTTTTTGTTGTTATTTCATATTACAGTAAATTATTAGTGAGCATAATACGTTTTAAGTGTGGAGAAAAGGGTATTACCATAAATTATTGATAATTTTCTCACACTTATTTAAAGTTTTAGGTATAATGAAGAGATCACGACGCGAAAAGGAAGTTCTACGGAAGCAAAAATAAGGAGAAGGTTCCTTAACCATAGCCCAACCCTTAACCATAGCCCAATCCTAGAGTGACCGAGATTGTTGTTATTCAATGCCGGAGTCCAAGAAAAAAAATACCAGAGGTTGAAGGATAAAAAATTTGGGACTAGCAGATTTATAAACTAGGAGGCACTAAAGCAAGTTGGTATAGTCCAGCAAGTTCGGGACTATGTTAACTTTGGCATGTGGTCCGTACTTTTCAAGATTGTGGAGTCATCTTAGTGGGATCTGACACTCGAGGTGCTCTCCACATTCTTTTTAGAGAGGAGTGGGTACAGTGGGGATCATCCTAATATAATCTAGTTTCAGATGATGGAAGATATGTTCTAAATTAGTTATTCGAATTTTTTTAATCATAATGGGTCTATACAATCAGGAGCTTGTGGGGAAGTCAAAGTACATCGCACTACAAACAGACTTTTCGTATGGATTGTCACCTCAGTACTTCTAGCGTATGATTAGCATGGAGGAAGACTATAACGTAAGAAAATCCAAAGCATCCATATTGCGACATCTCGTGCTCAAATACATTCATGGTATTCTGAGTCACACACTAAATGGTCGGGGTAATAGTTGGGGAGTCTTTGGGAACTTAGATGAGTAGTATTTGTGGAGTATGAGCAAGAGGATGCTAATCCACTTGGGGAATGCACTTTCTCAATTCATTGGGCATTAAAGCAAAAATAGAAAGTACGACACGATTTATGTCAAGCCTTACATGACAAGACTGGCATAACAAATTGGAGTATTTGAACGCTTACCTCCGATGCAAAGATGAGTACCATGGTAGCACTTAATATGGATGTCATAAAGTAGATGCATATAGTCAGAAGACGATGGGGAGTATCACCACCTGATTGGGTATCCCGATAAGCCAACAGAGGTGGAGCTAGAGAGGATCCACCTAAAGAGTAGCAGCTGTCACGCCCTAAGAGGGGAGGTGCAATACTAATGGAGTAGAGAATGAGTATTCCCATGGTTAGGATACCACTTCTGGCCCAACTGAAGATAACACTATTGGAAAAATGGGTAGCTCAGCTTTTGGTTACTGAAAACACTCTTTGATGATAGTAAGAGGAGCTTATAGAGCCGGTAAGATGATTTAAGACTTCAGTTGAGCAGTTGGGAAGGTTTGAGACTATAGTTGGGTAGATGGGAGAGCTGATGTTGTTAATGGCAAGCCATCAAGGCATTGATTTCCAATCTCTACCATCTAGTAAAGGTACTACCTCAACAGCTCCTCAATCAGTTTAGGATTATCAACTAAAGGACTCTCCTTTGTCAGACTAGCCTGGATCACATTATGAGGGAGATGCTTGACTTTTATATTATCTTTGTTTATTATTTATGCATATTTCTTATTATCTTTCCATTCTTATTTTGTTTTATCTAACATTTTAATTAATGATATTTCTTATTTCTTAATTATTTATGTTATTTTTATTTATTTCTTTATATTTTTCAAGGATGTTAGTCTAATATTGGATGGATAGTCCCAAAATCAAAATAAAAAAATCGTATTACTCAGGGAAATACTAACTTAACTTTCTCACTTTTTATATATGCTTATATTGTGTATATTAAGGATAATGTACAATTTGAAGTGTAGAGAAGGTGTTAATAATTATAATGATTTTTCTTAAGCTTATTATAATCTTTGTTGTTAAACTTTATTAACTAATATTACAAATTAATTAAAAGTTTTCCATGAATACTTTATTACATTATTGAATATTGATTTGAATTAGTAGACAAAAGGATGATAATTAGAATAAAATTGCTTTTACAAGTAATATTGTTAATAATCATTGTAATAGTTAAGTTGAATGAATCATATTATTTAAACATCTATAACCAACTTTTTGGTGAGTTTTTGAGCCTAAGAGTAAATTCATAAAAATTTCAGCTCTTTTAATTCTTTCATATATGTTATCATACATAGTTAAATGATTCTAGAACTTATTTTTGTTATATATATTGAAATCATATTTTGTTAAATTAGAAGCATTGAAATGATAAAGTTACTTAGATTCAACAGTTGATTAAGCCTATTTCTTTGATAATTACCTTGTTTTATTTTATCCTTTAGAAATAATCAGATTGAGCCTTACCCTTTTTCATTGACATAACCACATTTTTTACTTTTATCCTGGTTTCTTTGATGCCTTTTTATTATTTTGAACCCTAAAGGTTATTTCCATTAATTGAATGTTTGAAGCTTGAAAATTTAAAATTTCCCATATTTCTTTAATTATGATACATGATGAATGCTTGAAAATATATATATTGCGAGCATAGCAAGAGAGGAAAAATAAGTTACTTGTAATATTTCCTTTGTAAATTTCCTCCAAATTTATCAAAAAAAAAAAATATCCCAATCATACCTTAGCTAAGCCCTACTACAACCTTATAAAAATCTTTTGATTTTTTTTCTAGGTTACATATAAGTGATGGAGATGTTATAATATTGCAAGCCTATAGTAAGAATTCTACTGTGCATTGATTTGATAGTTTGACACTTTTCACCCTAAAAAGTTGAGTGAATCCTTAGTAAGGGTGTAAAAATTTATGCTTTTGATTTCAATAAGATCATTGACTTGATTACTATTAATATTGACTCATAAAGTTTATTTTATGATAACTTGATTCTACTTGCATGTTAATTTCATTAATATGACATGATGATTTAGATTATGGATGGACTGGTTGGGACTAATAAAGGATGAACTTTGTAGGTTGATAGTTTAGATTATAATTTTCTTGAAAACAAGCAAAAGCTTAAGTGTGGGGATGTTTGATAGATGCAAATTTGACTCTAATTATACACCCATAGTTGATGTATTTTGCTTGATATTTTATAATTTTCTTTGACATTTGGCACTTAATTCACTCCAAGTTCATTTATAGGCTATAATTGCCTTTATGGAATAAAAGGAGAAGAATTTGGATGAAAACGTGACATAAGACGAAGATTTGAAGCAACTAAAGACCTACACGCTTGTGTATAGAGATAGTGTAAGTCTCTGTAAATATGTGAAGATTAAAGAAATTAGTTTATGGTCATGTGGAGTCACACACCTATGTATCTTGAGATACACAACATGTATGTTGCTTATGTAAGTCTTTGTAACTATGTAAAATTTACTATAAAAGGACGTGAGCAGAGGCAATTTGAAGAGAGTTGAATTTTACAGCAAATTTGAGACACGAAACAGCTAGAAAGGCAGCGATTTTGAATAAGATAGGAGGAAAAGACGAAGTTAACATTATAAAAGATCTAATAGAAGGCTACATCTAACCTAAACTTGCAAGAATATTCAATAAAAGAGAAAAGGAAATTTATAATTATTAACTCATTATTTTCTATTAGTTTTCATGCATGTTTATCTTTAATTTCATTTTCTATGATTAACAACTAAGCGTGTTTAGTGTCTAGGTGTGATGAACTTAGTTTTACGATAACAATATGTTTAATATTTTCTTTAATGCAATTATATTGATTGATTTATTGCAATTCAATTATACGTTTTACTTCTTTTCTAATGTATCTAAAATATTAGTGTATGATTTGATTTCATATGATTGAGATTAAGAAGCACTTTTGGATGAATATATCTACTATAATTGAAAAGAGTTCATTGCAAACCTAGAGATAGGTTGGCATAAATCCTATAGATTAGGGTCAAACCTAATACCAAAATTCACAAATTGATAATGCAATCCTAGGGGTTTTAACTAGAAAGATTCTCTTAATCAATTATGGATTAGTTTTTAATAGTGTCAAGAGAATTATTAACATAAGATAAGAGTTTTAACGATCCAATAATCAATAATATAATTACAAAATAAAATATTATTTATTTAATGATTTTTATGAGGATTCATCACCTAGACACTAATTTTTGATATTAATTTCCTAAATAATTTCCTTCGTCTTTCATTCATTATTGTTTCCAATTTTAGTTTATTTTTTAAGTAAAAACCAAAAACTTGATTCGTAAGCTAGATAATAGGAAAATGGTAACTGCTAGTAATTACATTCTTTGTGGGATCGACCTGTCCTTGCCTGTGCTAGCTAACGTTATGTCGTGCACTTACGGTTAAATTAACATGACTATAAAAATCAACCAATCATCATTCTCATGCTTTAATACGTCTAAGTTATTACTATCAATAATGGCCACACTTTTAGATGCTTTGTTGTTATGCAATTCACTCTTCGCTCTTCATTTTTCATTTTCGCTTATATATAAATCTAGATTCTTTTTACCCTCTTTAAGTTTGAAAGATGGCTTCTTCCTTTTTATATTCATAACATTAAGGCTCACAAATAGATTCAACATCACTATCATCTTCATAAGATTTAGAGATGGAGAGCATCTTATCATCATCATTAACTATGAAGCATATGTTAGCTACTTCTTCTTCTGAATTCTCACTTTTGGATTCACTTGTATTACTTAAAATGAAGGCCTTAAATGCCTTCTTTTTATTGTTATCCCTCTTCTCCTAGTTTTTATTACTCTCACATTAATCATTTCCTTTGAGGAGAGAATATTGAGAATTACATATGTTCAAGTTTTCTATATTTAAAAAAATTATTTGATTAACATTTTAAAATTATCTTATTGTCCTTTAAGTCCTTTCTTTTTATAAAATTTTTTAAAAATAAAATTTCTTGAATTTTTTAGTGATTAGTGTAATTTCTTCCTTGTTTCTTTCACTAATTGATGTCTCTTCTTCTTCTTCACTTGATTCCTCTTAAATTATTCCTTTTTAAACCTATGGTCTCTTCTTATTGGGTCTCCTTGAGCCTCCTTTTATAGATGGATAATGGTTTAATAATGAAAGATTTAAACTTTAACTTTTCGTTAGAAACTTTATGAAATGTCTCTTAATTTATACGTGCTACAATTTGCTCTCATGTTGTTTTCATAGAAAGATAAAACTCATCACTATTACTTGTGTTCTATCAGCATCAAAACATTAATTAGAATGTCCCTTACATCAATAGTCAAATCTAACAAGGAAATTAATAGAACAAGTTAATGTATTTTTTAAGAAATTTAATTAGAAAGAGATTTCAATTAATCAATTTAAGCGTAGGAGTTCTATTCTTTAAAAAGCATATAATTGTAATTGTAGAATTTCTACCAACCTAAAAACCTAGAGTTAATAATTGAATCAAGATAAATTTAAGCATAGAAAGTTTTTAAGGAGATTTTACACCTAGATCTTGATTACCATTTAATTGTTTCAATCATGTTATTTAATTTGATATGTTATCTGAGTCTAATAATTTTAGCTTAATTAATCATTTCTTTTAGCTCAATCATTTGTTTTGCTAGATTAGATAATACAAATGGTAGTTATTGCTATTACGCATAGTTCTTATAGGAATGATACTTATATTCACTAGATTATACTATAAGAATGAGAGGTGCACTTACCTAATTGATTTTTAGTATAATTTGGATCATGAACATCACCCATATATTTTCTTAATGGTAATATAGAATATATAATCCTTTAGAGAAATAACTTAACTTAGGTGTTCTCTAACAAGTCAAGACTGTCTTTATTTAAGTCGTAAAGATCCCCAAATTCATGGCAGAGTATAATCTGGCATAAGAATAACTTTCCAAAAGCAAGTTTTATGTTCTAGTTAACCATTAAATGAATTAAATTAGAGACAAATTACACTTTGTTAATCTCTTCTGCAACTTGTATCCTTTGTAACTCTCATCAATAAATTTATAATCAATTCTAATTTGAATGTCTTTATTCATTCTCCATTTTAAAATTAATTATGTATCTCTCAAATATATATTGGATTGGTTATTATAGATACATGCATAAGTTTCACTTGGAACTTTTTTTCTCAACTTAAAACTTGAATAGATTTGAAAATTATTCATTTAAGTTCAATCAACTTAAGTCAAGTCTGTTAACTTTAACAACCTTTTAACCATCCTTATAATGTCATGCCTAGAAGTGCACATCTCAAACATTTACAAAATTAGTTGTTTATAGAAATGCACAACTCATCGGATAATACTAATTGTTCAAACTTATCGGGTATTTCCTCTTTTTTAAATTTTCCCTTAATTGTTGTTTTTACTTAATATGAAATAGAATAAATTATAGGATATTTAAAAAATTTCATGAATATGAAATAAAATCTTAAGAAAATATGATGTATTAGAAAACTTTTATAGTTAAAAAGATTGAAGCTCCATAAGATTTAGTTATCACAACCATATGGAATCTTTAACTACTTCCATTTTTAGCTCTCAATCTCCTAAAATTGGCCACTTAGGCTCTACATAAGACTATTTGAATTCCCTTTTATATTATACTTATAGACTCTAGGATCTTTTTTACTTAGCCTTTAATTGTTAGTTTGATCTTGGCTTCCTTTAGTACTAAGTTCTAGTAAACGCTCTCGTACCTCTTACTATTAATATATATTTAACTTTCTAAAATGTCTTTATAAATTTATACAGTATCTTTTTTTTCTATATATTTTCAACAAGCCAAGTGTTTATTGTTAAACAAGTATGAGATGAGATAAAATCATTGCCCCTCTACCCCTATCACACAAACACACACATAAATAGACTTACACGCATATATATAATTTGTATGTTGCTATAATGAAAATTGAAAATTAGAAGAGTTTTTAGATCTATGCATATAACTAAAATTTTGAAACATGGTAAGGCACACATTTGAACAAAAATAGAGATTACAATAGATAACTAAAATAAATAGATAAACTATTTATATTATTATAGTCTTCTTTGTTTTTCATTTAGGTCAAGGTTTTCTCCCCTGAGTAAAATGCAAGTATAAACTTCATTATAGATCCACATAACGGCAAAAGTGACTATAGTTTTGGAGGAATTATTTATTTGTTAGAAGTCTCTCATTCCCTTGGTATTTATGGTCATTATAGAAGTTTTAGACCACAATTCATATCAATGATCAATAAAAACTGAAGTATATATTTGAAAACCTAAACACCGTAAAATTTACAAATTACATCAGTTTTTAACCACTTATGGTCTAGTCCAAGTGATTCTTCCTTGTATGTTATGCAAGTTGATAACAAATAGATCAAAGTTTATGATTTGGATGATATCGTCAGGCATACCAATAATTACTAATAAAAAAAATCTATGGAAGTAGTTAAGTAGCAGGTATTATTTTGTTCCAAAAGTTAAGGAAAATATGGAGCTTTATTTGATTATATTGGTTTAGAAACTTGAAAATTAATAAGTTCAACTATAATAACTCCAAACATCATAACATAATTTTAATTAACAAGAACAAAATTTCACAAAAATGCTAATTTGACCAAAAAATAAGTAACTGCAAATAGGCCACTTAAAAAGAAAAGTTAGTCTAGAGTCTAATAAAACTAGAAATTGTGCCAAAACAACTAAATCGCTTAAAGAATTTAAGGTTACATCCAGTTTGAATAATCACTAAAGGCCAAATCTGTCGTGTTATTGTCTAAAGTTTACTACATTATATATAGTTTGTAGAACAAATTGTTAGGAAACTAACTGTGATCCAATTATGAGCGCAACAAAAAAATAAAATTTCCAAAATTTCAATCAAATTTCATTAATTGAATAACTTGAAAAATATAAATAATAAATAAGAAACTAAATTGTAACTGATTTAAATTCTTGCAAAATTTCTTCTCGAGTTGTTAACCACAAGTTGTCCATATGTTTAGCTTCTAATGGTATCCACATAATAAAGAAAAAGTAACTTAACTAGTTGAGAGGAAAAGGTAAGAGTGCTAACTTCCTTATGTCTATTTCCTATTTGTAGAAAAAGAGAATATATTTTGGTTCTTATTAAAATTAGTCTTTTTAATTATAGTTAAAGTCTAACTTCAATTATAATTATAATTTAAGTTTAGCAAAATCAAATATCTCTTGTTTGATTCCTAAAATTTTTCAAATTTCACAACTAAATATAGCTTAATTTAAATTGATTTATCTCCTTTTAGCTATTCTTTTATGTGTGATTTATTAGGTTCTTAATATGTTTGCAATACTTGTAAATTCTAATTCTAATTCAAAATTACAATTGGATAAATTAAAGCTCATTTTAATTTATTTTTAATTATCTAATTAAATAGCTTATAATCATAGATTACGATTGATGCTAGCAATATTTTATGATAACTTCAATATCAGGAATTTCAAAGTGGTTTGACCTAACATATCCATATATGATTATGATGTATAATTCCATTCTTTCATCATCTAATAGTGTCGACTCTTTTAAATCCAATTACATTCATTCTTGATAATTAATAATTGATTTATAATTTATATTTGAAAACACATTTTCGAGTATCAATTCACTTTAGGGAGGGAATTCCTTAAATCACTACTAATTAAGAATAGTAGAATATTCTCCCTAATTACTATCGAGAGACAAATTCTTTATTGTATTGATTAATTATCTCTATATGGTTCATACTATATCCAAGTACTACCAATTGAGCTATCCTAAATAGAATGTGTCATAAGTAGTATAAAAAAATAGCAATTCTTACATGCAATAATTTGGTAATCTCAAATATAAGGATCAATTGTACAACCATTATAATAAGGAAATCAATATACATATAAGTAATATTCCATTTAGAACCCTCATAATTAGATTATTCAATGAACTTATTCTCTAATAAACATCCAACATGATTGTTTAAGTATCTCTATACTTTAATTTATAAGATCAATTACTTTCTTTATAAGAAAAAAATATATAACACATGCAAGTTTTACCATTTCATCAATATTTTGTCTTGATGAAACTACAACTAAGGGTCAAATTTAGGAATTATACATAAATGCTAATCGAATCTCATAAAAGCTTAGTCAACGTATATCCAGAAATCGATCAAACAACGCCAAAAATCTTTTTTTGAAAAATAAAATAATATATTAAATTATAGCAAAAGCTAATACAAGATCCTAAATAAGGATCATACAATTATAAACAAAAGAGGCTATACAATGCCAAAAATCTTCGTAGAATGCAATTATAAAAGCTTGACCTTGATTATCAAATAGAAGACTTGGGTAGTCAAGTAGACACTGAAGAATCACACAGTAAGGCTGAGCAACCAAAGATCATGTTTGACTACATTAGGCCAAACTTGATTGAAGCGGAGTCCAACATTATGAGACCAATGGTTAGTGCTAACAACTTCGAGATAAAGCCTAGTATCATCTATATTGTGCAGCAGTTAGTCCAATTTAATGGACTCAAACATGAAGACCTGAATGTGCACATATCTAATTTTTTACAAATTTGTGATACTCTTAAAATCTACAAAGCTAATGATGATGCAATCAAACTATAGTTATTCCCATTTTCTTTAAGGGGAAAGGCTAAATAATGGTTGAATTCAATGTCACGATCATCACTACATAGGAAAAAGTGGTAGAGAAGTTCTTATTGAAATATTTCTCATTAGCTAAGGCTCCTAATTGAGGAACGACATCTCCTCTTACTCCTAAGCTGAAGTTGAATCGTTATACGATACATGGTAGAGGTTCAAGGAGATGATGAGAAGATGCCCACACCATGGTTTACCACTTTGGATACAAATCCAAACATTTTACAATGGGTTAACTCAAAGAACCAAGTAGTCTATAAATGTAGCAGCTGGAGATACGCTTAACAACAAGATATAAGAGGTAACCCAAAACTTGATATAAGATATGGCTATGAACTTTAAGATCATGATACCATGATAAAAAATTGAGGATAAAAATAATTAGCCTTCTTATAATCAATTTTGAATTACATTATTATATAAATATTAACAAAGAGGAAAAATGTGCAATTATCTCCTAACCAATCTCTTAAGATCACACAATCTCTTATGATAGGAAGCAATCTCCTAATATGTAAGATATCATGATCTTTTTTTTTCAAAAACCTATATACAACTAATATAACTTATTGATTTGTTTTCTATGCTATAAGAAATTTTCAATTATAAAACTGTAAGTGCATGGTGTAGTAGCAGTTAGCACAGGCAAGTATGGGTTGATCCCATGAGGTAAGGAATGGTAATTAAACTTTTTTTTTCTATTATCTAATCATTGAATCAGACTGTGGATTTAATAAAAAATTAAACTAAACAATTAAAATAAAATTTAAACAATAATGAACTTAGAACAAGGAAATTACTAAGGAAAGTCGATATCAAATAATAGTACCTAGGTGATGAATCCCCCTATGACTCCTTAAATATTAACCCTTTATTATGCAATTATATTATTGATTATTCTACTATGGAAACTCCTATCTTATGTTGATAACTTTCTCAAGAATATTAACAACTAATTCATCAGTTGATTAATAGAAATCTTTTTAGTTAAACCCCCTAGGAGTGCATTATGAATTTATGAATTTTGCTATTAGGTTTGATCCTAATATAGAGGATTTATATTGCCCTATCTCTATGTTTTCATGCCACTGCTTCCAATTATGGTAGATCTATTCATACAAAAGAATTTCTCAATCTTAATTATATAAAATCAAATCATAAACTAATATTTTGGATATACTAGAACAAGAATAAAACACATAATTGAAATCTCAATAAATCAACCAATAAAATTGCATTAAATAAAAGATCAAATCATATTGTTGTCATAGCTTGGGGTTCATCACATCTAAGGCGCTCAAGAAGTTTAGTTCTTACTCATAGAAAACAAAATCGGAGATAAATATGCATAGGAACAACTAGAAAACAAAGAAATTATAATTCTAAATGTCTCCTTTTCTTCTAATGGATCTTCTTGCAAAACTAGATTAGATATTGTTATCTATCAGATATTTTGACGTATTCTTCATGTTTTTCTCATCCCTTAATTAAAATTGTCACCTCTCATGTGTCTTATGATTGAAAATCTCTTAAAAACTCAACTCCTCTATTTTGCCTCTATTTATGTCCTTTTCTAGTAAAAACTAGGGTTTTTGGGATGTACATTGTCATTTAAGTGATCGTGTATCTTCGAAAACACCTAAATTTGCAATTTTACATAGGTAAAGAGACTTACACAAGCAACATACATGACTGCATATATTAATATACACGGGTGTGTAATTTCACATGACTAAATCCAAAATTCTTCAATATCCACTTCTTTACAGAGATTTACATAATCACTATACACGATCATGAAGGCCCAAGTTGCTTCAATTCTTTATTCCATTCCACGATTTCCTCTTAATTCTTCTCCTTTTAGTCTATGAAGGCAATTATCACCTACAAATGCATTTGAAGCAATTTAAGTACCAAAAATACTATAAAACTATTAAATATCAGACAAAATACATTAAACATAGGTATATAATTATAGTCAAATAAGCCTTTATCAATAACCCTCACTTCTTATTTACCATTAGGAACATTTATAATATGTTTGACTAGCATTAATCTATGAATTATCTTATTAATGGTCTTATGAGGTTTATTTTGACTTGTTTAAATTAATGCAGCGGGTGATAAAGTAATGCTTAGGAGCTGAAGCTTGCATATATATTGTATATTTTGTTCGTAAATTATGGTTTAATTAAGCATCATAATAGTAACATGTTAAAGTATTTGTAGATTTATTATGTATGTGTTGCCTATATGTGTATAACATCTTTTGACCATTGTTTTCAAGTTGTTGGACTTTATAAGGATTCTAAAGTAGATATCGCCTCTAAAATTTGTAACATAATAGATATTTCAATAGAAATATGTATGATATTATTTAAATTGTCTAACTATGTCACTAGCTATTATTCTATCAAAACTTTTGAAAAGGAAGCAGGATGCTTTTCCCCTTTTTTCTTTCCAAATTATTTTGTTAATAAAATTGAGACAACTTTATCATTTTATGGTTTTAATTAAGTTCTAAATGCTCTTTCAGTTATGAACCTATATAAAATGTTTTGATATAATAGTTGCATATGTAAGAAGTTCAAAGAACATAGACATTTTAAATTCTTATTGCTACGATATGGATTTAAATATAGACAATGGAAGAGTATAAGCGGCTTTTATGTCTAGTTATTCAATGTAGTTGACTTTGAACACTACTTAATAGTTGATTAATAATTCATTATTGAACGTTATGATGGAGCAAAATTTGAGAATTTTTTATAAAACCTTTCTTTTTGGTTATTATTAGTTTTTAAATTGTTTTTTTAAAATAATTCAATGATGGACATAACAACGTACAATGTCTAAGCAACATTAAAAAAACCAACATCATTAATATGGTTTTGCCTATGACTAATAACACTACCTTTAGGATATTACACGCGGGGAAACTATGTTTAAGGAACATTAGCTAATCCTTTAACTATTTTAGTCTCATTTGGATAGGTTTCCAACTTAAATCTTACACGCCTTCCATTTACTTGCTTCTTCTCCCTATTGCTTCTCCAATAAGGTTTGTTTCTGCTAGCTCCTTTGAGCGTTTCTCTAGATAGATTAGATGTTACAAGATCTTATTTCACTTCTTTATTCTCTCTTTACTCCCCTTACTTCATTTTTATCATACTTAACTTGTACTTCCTTTTTCAGGATGTAATCTAGAGCAGAATTTATTATCTCATCCCTTGAATAAACCTATTCCACCTTTGCTTTCGTTTAACCATCTTCTATAAATGCTAACCTCTTCTTTTTATTTCTTTTCTCACATTAGTTATATGATTGCTTTATTTTTTAGCCAACTTTTATAGTTGGTTGGATGTTTGGTTAACATTAAACCTCTTACATGCCTATAAGTATTGGTTCCTATCTAAATCTTCACCTATTTTAGCTCTTAAGCTTCAGTAATTTCGTTAATGTAACTTAGCTTTATCTCCTTAGCCATTAATTGCACTCAAATAGCTTGAGTGATGTACCTTAGTGTTTCCTCTTCCCTAGTTTCCAACCCTTATAAGCACTTTTTATTCCTCTCCTTTTATAACTCGTACATGCATGAGGCTAAGCTAATGATATAAATTGGTGTGTTGCCTTTAGTACTTCCCCTTCTTACTTGAAACTAGTTGATAAATTTTATATAGGTGAGGTTTGAACTCTATAACTAGCATAGTGCCAACATCTTTCCCCATTTAGTCATGTTAAGTGTCTAGCCTTAATTTTAAGATTTTAGGAGATCATAGACGCTTTTATGGTTTGTGGGAATGACAAAAAAGTAAGATAAGATGGATGAATTTCTTTTAAAGAGATACACGACAATGTAGAGTACTACATGCCCATATCTTAACATATACAACCATGTGAATCAATTTGTATAACATCCCAGATCACTCGCTTACAGATATTGTCCGCTTTGGGCCTACAAATACCTCTCCCTTACAGACGCGTTTTCAATGGCCTAATGGACTAGATCCCATTAGAACTCCGAGGTTAAACGTGCTTGGGTGAAAGTAGTTCTAGGATGGATGACCTCTTGGGAAGGCCTAGGAAAAACCAAAACTGTGAGGGTTTGGCTAAGCCAAGGCCCAAAGCTGACAATATCTGTGAGCAAGTGATCTGGGCTGTTAAAGGTAGTATCAGAGCCGGTACCCGAACCGTTGTGCCAGCTAAGCTGGACCCCAAAGAGGGCAGGGCTCTAAGGGGGTGGAGAGTGTGAGATCCCACATCGGTTAGAGAAGGGAATGAAGTATGCCTTATAAGGGTACGGATACCTCTCCCTTATAGACGCGTTTTTCACGATCTAATGCACTAGATCCCATCGAAACTCCAAGGTTAAATGTGCTTGGGTGTGAGTAGTACTAGGATGAGTGACCTCCTAGAAGGCCTCGGGAAAAGCAAAACCGCGAGGGCTTGGTTAGGCCAAGGCCCAAAGCGGACAATATCTATAAGCGGGTGATCTAGGATGTTAGAAAAAGAAGTACGCCTTATATGGGTACGGATACCTCTCCCTTACAGACGTGTTTTCCACGGCCTAATGCACTAGATCCCATTGGAACTCTGAGGTTAAATGTTCTTAGGTGAGAGTAGTACTAGGAGGGGTGACCTCCTGGAAGGCCTTGGGAAAAGCAAAACCGTGAGGGCTTAGTTAGGCCAAGGCCCAAAGCGGACAATATCTGTGAGCGGGTGATTTGGGCTGTTAAAGGTAGTATTAGAGCCGGTACCTGAACCGTTGTGCCAGCTAGGTTGGATCCCAAAGAGGGCAGGGCTCTAAGGAGGTGGAGGGTGTGAGATCCCACATCGGTTGAAGAAGGGAACGAAGTACGCCTTATAACGATACGGATATCTCTCCCTTGTAGAAGCGTTTTCCATGGCCTAATGCACCGGATCCCATCAGAATTCTGAGTTTAAATGTGCTTGGGTGAGAGTAGTTCTAGGATGGGTAACCTCCTAGGAAGGCCTTGGGAAAAGCAAAACCGTGAGGGCTTGGCTGGGCCAAGGCCTAAAGCGGACAATATCTATAAGTGGGTGATCTCGAGTGTTACATTTTGTAAGTCTCCGAAAACATGTGAAGGAACGTGTGAAGAGTGAAGACATACAAGATTGTGTACATGCCCCTGTGAAGATACATGATCGTGTGTGGAGATAATGTAATTCTCTGTAATTATGTACAACTTTGAGTGAGGTGATGCTAAAGATATATGGTGACTTACAAGACTATGTAAGTGACAATGTATGGTGTAAAAAAAAAAACCTATTTTGTGATATAAAAGAGAAATGTACGTAGGTTTTTGTAAAGAGTGTAGCCATAATGTCCAAAAGTGAGAAAAATAGGGAAAGGGAAAATAGTGTTATATTATTATCCTTTTTTATTATTTTTGGGATTGGTTTGAGAGTTTGTTGATTGTGATATCAAATTTGATTTCAATCCTAAAACTTTATAAGATAACTTATTATTGTTGGATGAGAGATCAACATTTTGTAAATTCTTATTAAGTTTAATGGACTTGCTTGTCAGTTTGACCCGTGGTTTTTTTTCCCTCTACATAGGAAGGTTTCCATATAAATATTTTCCATCGGTAAGTTTCTTATTCTCATATTATTTTATTAGTGAAAATTAAAGATTTCTTTCTTTTATTTGATATTTCTTCGATCTTTTAGAGAATTGTTTTATTGTCTCCCAATAATTGGTATTAGAGCCATCATAATGAAAGGTGAAAATAGTTTTATAGTTAAGTTGACATCATCAAATTACTTGATATGGAGACCTATTATAAAGGACCCTCTATATTGCAATGATCTCTTTGATCCTATTTATGTGGACAATTGTATGAAGGATGATGTTTCTTTAAAACCTAAAAAGATGTTAGATAAAGAATGGAAAAAATGAAGTGAAAAACTCTAGGCACTATTAGACAATTGATTGATATCAGCATATTTAACCATATGTCTCAAGAAATGAATCCTTTTAAGTTACAAAAGAAGCTAGAAGATCTGTATGAAAGGAAGAATACTCATAACAAGGCCTCTATGATTAGAGGCCTATGAACTTAAAGTTGAAAACAGGGAAATCAATGTCAGAGCACCTAAATTACTTCCAAGACATAATTAATAAGCTCACGACAATAAAGATCATTATTGATGATTAGTTACAAGCTTTGTTCCTATTGAGTTTTTTACTAGATAGCTAGGAGATGCTAGTGGTGACGATTTAACTCAACTCTTAAAGGTGTGCTCCCTTTATATGTAATTAAAAAGAATATTTTTAGAAATCAGATTGGAGTCAACAACATGTAGGCTTTCGTGATAGAAAGCAGGGGAAGGAATAAGAGTAGGGATCCTAAAGTTTATGGCAAGTCTAAGAATCATTCAAAGTTAGAGGTGACAAAGATATGAAGACATGCCACTATTGCAATAATTCAGGACACATTAAGAGGTTCTGTTATAAGTGGAAGAGGGATTAGAAAAACCAAGGTCATCAAAATGATGGTGACGATAAAAATACAACAGCAATAGCTTCAAGTGTGGATGGTGACGTGTCCCTAGTTGGTGCAACTAGTGAATGGTTCTAAGTCTGTAATTTTGGTTTTGAATGGTTGATTAACACGAGAGCATTTTATCATTAAGATCCAAAGGTTTAGTACTTCTCAAACCACCAGAGTGGAGATTTTGAAAGTGTAAAGAAGGGAAACCAAAGTTCAGATAAACGTCAGATGCTTAATAACCTTGAGAGATGTATGACACATCCCTGATCTAAGTATGACACATCATTAATCTAAGGCTAAATTTTTCATAAGCTAATGTGTTAGATTAAGAAGGATTTTAACACACTTTCATGGATAGGAAGTGGAAACTGTCCAAAGGTGCAATGAAGGTTGCCTAGGGAGAGTTATATTGCTCATTATACAAGACACATTTAAAGGTGTGTAGTAATAATGTATACATAGTCGAATAGGAAAATTTACTAAATTTATGGCATCGATGATTGGGACACATGAGTGAGAAAGGATTAAAGTTATTTTCTCATAAATCTGACCACGCGTCATAACGCTAATCACAATTAAAATAATTAGATTACTACTATAGCAGTGGTAAGTCTAGGTCAATCCCACAGAGAGTGTGTGAAAAGTTTATGAAATGAAATTAATTGGTGTTTACACTAATTGGGGGGTGGGAGGGGGGGGGGAGGTTGGATTTTTTA
>JAOTAX010122474.1:0-21083 GCA_025629825.1 Erythroxylum guanchezii | reverse complement strand
TCATGTGCATGTTTTATTTTAAGGAACCAAGCTTGTGGGCCTAGTTTAAAAGCCCAATTCGCCCCTCTTAAGTTAGTCTTCTATTTTTGTTGTGTCCTTATCCTATTTGGACTAGGATTATCCAATTTTAATTAGTTTTGAAGCCCAAATCCGTGTGGGATTTGTTCTTGGGCAGATTTGTTTCAAAAAAGCCTTTTTGATATTTTGGGCTTTCTTTAGGGTTTTTTAGGTTACTTTGTTTGGGTTTGTATTGATTAAGGGTATTTAAACCCTTGCTTTAGGATGAACACGAGATTTAGACATGAATACAATTTTAAGAGCATTCTTCAAGAGAGAATATGCATTCTTGCTTGTTTTGCCTTAAGGATTGATTCAACTTATCAAGTAAGTTCTAACTTGTGGCGTTAATTTAATTCCTACAATCTTTATACTCCTTGTTACCAAAAGGAGAAATACAGAAGAAGTATAAAACACAGAAGAAGTGCAAAACACAGAAGAAGCGGTGAAAAACAGAAGAAGTGCAAAACACCAAAGATGCGCAAAACACAGAAGAAGTGGAGAAACACAGAAGATGCGCAAAACACAGAAAAGGTGAAAAAACACAGAAGAAGCACAAAACACAGAAGAAGCGCAAAACATAGAAGAAGTGGAGAAACACAGAAGATGCGTCAAACATAGGAGAAGTAGAGAAACACAAAATAAGTGCAAAACACAAAAGATGCGTCAAACACAGGAGAAGCGGAGAAACACAAAAGAAGTGCAAAACATAGAAGATGCAAAAAACACAGAAGAAGTGGAGAGACACAGAAGATACGCAAAGCACAGAAGAAGTGGAGAAACACGAAAGAAGTGCAAAACATTGAAGATGCACAAAACACAGAAGAAATGGAGAAACATAGAAGAAGCTCAAAACACAGAAGAAGCACAAAATACAAATGTAGCACAAAACATAGAAGAAGAGGAGAAACACAGAAGAAGTGGAGAAACACCAAAGATAAGCAAAACACAGAAGAAGTGGAGAAACACAGAAGATGCTCAAAGCATTGAAGATTCTCAAAACATAGAAGAAGTCGAGAAATACAGAAGAAGCGCAAAACACAAAGGAAATGGAGAAACACAGAAGAAGTGCAAAACACAAAACATGTGGAAAACACAGAAGATTGGCAAAACACAGAAGAAGTAAAGAAACACAGAAGAAGCGCAAAAACACAGAAGAAGTGGAGAAACACAGAAGAAGCGCAAATCACAGAAGAAATGGTGAAACATAGAAGAAGCAGAAAATACAGAAGAAGTGCAAAACACAGAGGATGCGCAAAACACAGAAGAAGTGGAGGAACACAGAAGAAGGGATAAATAATGAAGAAGCACAAGACACAAATGAAGCGCAAAACATAGAAGAAGAGCAGATATGCAGAAGAAGCACCAAACCCAGAAGAAGCGCAAAACACAGAAGATGCGCAAAACATAGAGGAATTGGAGAAACACTTACGCAAAAAACAGAAGAAGTGGAGAAAAAGAAAAGAAGTGCAAAACATAGAAGAAGCACAAAACACAGAAGATGAGCAAAACATAGAAGATGCGTCAAACACAGGAGAAGTGGAGAAACACTGAAGAGGTACAAAACACAGAAGAAATGGAGAAACACAGAAGAAGCGCAAAACATAGAAGAAACGCAAAACACATATGAAGCATAAAACAGAGAAGAAGCGCAAAATAGAGAAGAACCACAAAACAATGAAGAAGCACAAAACACAAATGAAGCGCAAAACATAGAAGAAGACGAGATATGTAGAAGAAGCACAAAACCCAGAAGAAGCGTAAAAGACAGAAGATGCGAAACACACAGAAGAAGTGGAGAAAAAGAAAAGAAGTGCAAAACATAGAAGAAGCACAAAACACAGAAGATGTGTCAAACACAAAAGAAGTGGAGAAACACAGAAGAATCTCAAAACACAGAAGATGTGCAAAAGACAGAAGAAGTGGAGAAAAACAGAAGATGCGCAAAATACAGAAGAACTGGAAAAGCACAGAAGAAGTGCAAAACACAGAAGATGCTCAAAACACAGATGATGCGCAAAAGTCAGAAGAAGTGGAGAAACACAGAAGAAGCACAAAATATAGAAGAACTGGAGAAACACTAAAGAAGTGCAAAACACAGAAGATGCGCAAAATACAGAATATGTGCAAAACGCAGAAGATGCACAAAGCACAAAAGAAGTGGAGAAACACAGAAGATGTGCAAAACATTAAAGATGCGCAAAACACTGAAAAAGTGAAGAAACACGGAAGAAGTGCAAAACAGAGATGGAACGCAAAACACAGATGAAGCGTGAAACACAGGAGAAGTGCAAAACACATAAGAAGTGGAGAAACACAGAAGAAGCACAAAACACAAAAGAAGGAAAAAACACAGCAGATGAGCAAACACAGAATATGCGCAAAACACAAAAGAAATGGAGAAACACAGAAAAAGCACAAAATACAGAAGAAGCACAAAATACAGAAGATGTGTAAAACACAGAAAATGCGCAAAACACAGAAGAAGTGGAGAAATATAGAAAAAGAGCAAAACATACAAAATGCACAAAACACAGAAGAAGTGGAAAAACATAGAAGAAGCACAAAACATAGATGATGCGCAAAACATAGAAGAAAAGGAGAAATACAGAATAAGTACAAAACACAGAAGGAGCTCAAAACACACAAAAAAAGCGCGAAACACAGAAGAAGTGGTGAAAAACAGAAGAAGTACAAAACACAGATAAAGCACAAAACACCAAAGATGCGCAAAACACAAAGGATGCCCAAAACGCAGAAGAAGTGAAGAAACACAGAAGTGCAAAACACAAAAGATGTGCAAAACACAGAAGAAGTGAAGAAACACAGAAGAAGCACAAAACACAGAAGATGCATAAAACACAGAAGAAACATAGAAGAAAGGGAGAAACAAAGAAGAAGCGCAAAGCACAGAAGAAGTGGAGAAACACAGAAGAGGCATAAAACACAGAAGAAGCAAAAAAGACAGAAGAAGTGCAAAACACAAAAGATGCGTAAAACACAGAAGAAGTAGAGGAATACAAAAGAAGCGCAAAACAATGAAGAAGCACAAAACACAGATGAAGCGCAAAACAAAGAAGAAGAGGAGATATGCAGAAGAAGCACAAAACCCAGAAGAAGTGTAAGTCATAGAAGATGCAAAAAACACAGATGAAGTGCAGAAACACAGAAGCCAAAACACAGAAGAAGTGGAGAAAAAGAAAAGAAATGCAAAACATAGAAGAAGCGCAAAACACAAAGATGAGCAAAACACAGAAGATGCGTCAAAAACAGGAGAAGTGGAGAAACACAGAAGAAGTGCAGAACACAAAAGATCCTTCAAAAACAAGAGAAGTGGAGAAACACAGAAAAAGTGCAAAACACAGAAGATGCGCAAAACACATAAGAATTTGAGAAACACAGAAGATGCGCAAAATATAGAAGAAGTGGAGAAATACAGAAGAAGTGCAAAACACAGAAGATGCGCAAAACACAAAAGAAGTGAAAAAACATAGGAGAAGCGCAAAACGCAGAAGAAGCACAAAATACATATGAACCGCAAAACATAGAAGAAGAGGAGAAATACAAAAGAAGAGCAAAACATAGAAGTAGCGCAAAACACAGAAGAAGTGGGGAAACACAAAAGAAGCGCAAAACATAAAAGAAGCACAAAATGTAAAATAAGCGCAAAACACAAAACAAGATGAAGACACAGAAGAAGCTCAAAACACAGAGGAAGCGCAAAACACAGAAGATGTCCAAATCACAGAAGAAGTGGAGAAACACTAAAGATGCACAAAACACTAAAGAAGTGGAGAAACATAGAAGAAGCGCAAAACACAAAAGGAACGCAAAACACAGATGAAGCGTAAAACATAGGAGAAGCACAAAATACAAAAGAAGTGGAGAAATATAAAAGAAGCGAAAAACACAGAAGATGCGCAAAACACAGAAGAAGCATAAAAAATAAAAGAAATGGAGAAACACAGAAGAAGCTCAAAGCACAGAAGAAGTGCAGAAACACAGAAGCAGCACAAAATATAGAAGAAGCAAAAAGCACAGAAGAAGTGCAAAAGATATAAGATGCGCAAAACACAGAAGATGCTCAAAACACAGAAGAAGTGGAGGAACACAGAAGAAGCGAAAAACAATGAAGAAGCACAAAACACAGATGAAGCGCAAAACATAGAAGAAGAGGAGATATGTAGAAGAAGCACGAAACCCAGAAGAAGCGCAAAATACAGAAGAAGTGGAGAAACACAGAAGAAGTAAAAAAACATAGAGGAAGCGGAGAAACACAGAAGCGTAAAGCACAGAAGAAGTGGAGAAATATAGAAAAAAGAGCAAAACATAGAAAATGCACAAAACACAGAAGAAGTGGAGAAACATAGAAGAAGCACAAAACATAGATGACTCGCAAAATATAGAAGAAAAGGAGAAAAACAGAAGAAGTACAAAACACAGATAAAGCACAAAACACCAAAGATGCGCAAAACACAAAAGATGCCCAAAACACGGAAGAAGTGGAGAAACACAGAAGATGCGCAAAACACAGAAGAAGTGAAGAAACACAAAAGAAGTGCAAAACACAAAAGATGCGCAAAACACAGAAGGAACTCAAAACATAGAAGAAGGGTAGAAACACAGAAGAAGCGCAAAGCACAAAAGAAGTGGAGAAACACAGAAGTAGCATAAAACACAGAAGAAGCAAAAAACAAAGAAGATGCGTAAAACACAGAAGAAGTAGAGGAATGCAGAAGAAGCGCAAAACAATGAAGAAGCACAAAACACAGATGAAGCGCAAAACAAAGAAGAAGAGGAGATATGTAGAAGAAGCACAAAACCCAGAAGAAGTGTAAATCATAGAAGATGCGCAAAACAAAGAAGAAGTGGAGAAACACAGAAGCACAAAACATAGAAGAAGTGGAGAAAAAGAAAAGAAGTGCAAAACACAGGAGAAGTGGAGAAACACAGAAGAAGTGCAAAACATAGAAGATGCACAAAGCACAGAAGAATTGGAGAAACACAGAAGATGCACAAATTATAGAAGAAGTGGAGAAACACAGAAGAAGTGCAAAACACAGAAGATGCGCAAAACACAAAAGAAGTGGAAAAACATAGGAGAAACGCAAAAAGAAGAAGCACAAAATACAGATGAACCACAAAACATAGAAGAAGAGGAGAAATACAAAAGAAGAGCAAAACATAGAAGAAGTGGGGAAACACAGAAGAAGCACAAAATGCAAAACAAGCGCAAAACACAAAACAAGACGAAGACACAGAAGAAGCTCAAAACACAGAGGAATCGCAAAACACAAAAGATGTGCAAAACACAGAAGAAGTGGAGAAACACTGAAGATGCACAAAACACTGAAAAAGTGGAGAAACAAAGAAGAAGCGCAAAACACAAAAGGAACGCAAAACACAGATGAAGCGTAAAACATAGGAGAAGCACAAAACACAAAAGAAGTGGAGAAATACAAAAGAAGCAAAAAACACAGAAGATGCGCAAAACACAGAAGAAGCGTAAAACATAGAAGAAATGGAGAAACACAAAAGAAGCGCAAAGCACAGAAGAAGTGGAGAAACACAAAAGCAGTACAAAACACAGAAGAAGCAAAACACAGAAGAAGCGCAAAACACAGAAGAAGTTGAGGAACACAGAAGAAGCGCAAAACAATGAAGAAGCAGAAAACACAGATGAAGCTCAAAACATAGAAGAAGAGGAGATATGCAGAAGAAGCACCAAACCCAGAAGAAGCGTAAAACACAGAATAAGTAAAGAAACATAGAGGAAGCGGAGAAACACAGAAGCGCAAAGCACAGAAGAAGTGGAGAAATATAGAAAAAGAGCAAAACATAGAAAATGCACAAAACACAGAAGAAGTGGAGAAACATAGAAGAAGCACAAAACATAGATGACTCGTAAAACACAGAAGAAGTACAAAACACAGAAGGAGCGCAAAACACAAAAGAAGCGCGAAACACAGAAGAAGTGGTGAAAAACAGAAGAAATACAAAACACAGATAAAGCACAAAACACCAAAGAAGCGCAAAATACAAAAGATGCCCAAAACACTGAAGAAGTGGAGAAACACAGAAGCAGTGCAAAACACAAAAGATGCGCAAAACACAGAAGAAGTGAAGAAACACAGAAGAAGTGCAAAACACAAAAGATGCGCAAAACACAGAAGAAACTCAAAACATAGAAGAAGTGGAGAAACACAGAAGAAGCAAAAATGAAAGAAGAAGTGCAAAACACGGAAGATGCGTAAAACACAAAAGAAGTAGAGGAATACAGAAGAAGTGCAAAACAATGAAGAAGCACAAAACACAGATGAAGCGCAAAACAAAGAAGAAGAGGAGATATGCAAAAGAAGCACAAAACCCAGAAGAAGTGTAAATCATAGAAGATGCGCAAAACACAGAAGAAGTGGAGAAAAAGAAAAGAAGTACAAAACACAGAAGAAGTGCAAAACACGAAGATGACCAAAACACAGAAGATGCGTCAAACACAAGAGAAGTGGAGAAACACAGAAGAAGTGCAAAACACAAAAGATCCATCAAACACAGGAGAAGTGGAGAAACATAGAAGAAGTGCAAAACACAGAAGATGCGCAAAATACAGAAGATGCGCAAAATATCGAAGAAGTGGAGAAACACAGAAGAAGTGCAAAACACAGAAGATGCGCAAAACACAAAAGAAGTTGAAAAACATAGGAGAAGCGCAAAACGCAGAAGCACAAAATACAGATGAACCACAAAACATAGATGAAGAGGAGAAATACAAAAGAAGAGGAAAACATAGAAGAAGTGGAGAAATAACGAAGATGCGCAAAACACAGAAGAAGTGGGGAAACACAGAAGAAGCATGGAAACACAGAAGAAGTACAAAACGCAAAACAAGCACAAAACACAAAAGAAGACGAAGACAGAAGAAGTACAAAACATAGATAAAGCACAAAACACCAAAGATGCGCTAAACAAAAAAGATGTCCAAAACACAGAAGAAGTGCAAAACACAAAAGATGCGCAAAACATAGAAGAAGTGAAGAAACACAGAAGAAGAACAAAACACAGAAGAAGCACAAAACACAGAAGAGGCGTAAAACACAGAAGAAACTCAAAACATAGAAGAAGGGGATAAACACAGAAGAAGCGCAAAGCTCAGAAGAAGTGGTAAAACACAGAAGAAGCAAAAAACACAAAAGAAGTGCAAAACACAGAAGATGCGTAAAACACAGATGAAGTAGAGGAATACAGAAGAAGCGCAAAACAGTGAAGAAGCACAAAACACAAATGAAGCGCAAAACAAAGAAGAAGAGGAGATATGCAGAAGAAGTGTAAATCATAGAAGATGCGCAAAACAAAGAAGAAGTGGATAAACACAGAAGCGCAAAACACAAAAGAAGTGGAGAAAAAGAAAAGAAGTGTAAAACACGAAAATGAGCAAAACAAAGAAGATGCGTCAAACACAGGAGAAGTGGAGAAGCACAGAAGAAGTGCAAAACACAAAAGATCCGTCAAACACAGGAGAAGTGGAAAAACACAGAAGAAGTGCAAAACACAGAAGAATTGGAGAAACACAGAAGATGCGCAAAATATAGAAGAAGTGGAGAAACACAGAAGAAGTGCAAAACACAGAAGATGTACGAAACACAGAAGATGCGCAAAACACAAAAGAAGTGGAGAAACATAGAAGAAGCGCAAAACACAGAAGAAGCACAAAATACAGATGATCCGCAAAACATAAAAGAAGAGGAGAAATACAAAAGAAGAGCAAAACACAGGAGAAGTGGAGAAACACTGAAGATGCACAAAACACTGAAGAAGTGGTGAAACATAAAAGAAGCGCAAAACACAAAATGAACACAAAACATAGATGAAGCGTAAAACACAGGAGAAGCACAAAAAACAAAAGAAGTGGAGAAATACAAAAGAAGCGAAAACATAGAAGATGCGCAAAACACAGAAGAAGCGTAAAACATAGAAGAAATTGAGAAATACAAAAGAAGCGCAAAGCAAAGAGAAGTGGAGAAACACAAAAGAAGCACAAAAACACAGAGGAGGCAAAAAGTACCGAAGAAGTGCAAAAGACATAAGATGCGCAAAACATAGAAGATGCTCAAAACACAAAAGAAGTGGAGGAACACAGAAGAAGCACAAAACAGTGAAGAAGCACAAAACACAGATGAAGCGCAAAACATAGAAGAAGAGGAGATATGCAGAATAAGCACCAAACCCAGAAGAAGCGCAAAACACTGAAGAAGTTAAGAAACACAGAAGAAGTGAAGAAACATAGAGGAAGCGGAGAAACACAGAAGCACAAAGCACAAAAGAAGTGGAGAAAAACAAAAGAAGTGCAAGACATAGAAGAAGCACAAAACACAGAATATGAGCAAAACATAGAAAATGCATCAAACACAGGAGAAGTGGAGAAACACAGAAGAAGTGGAGAAACACAGAAGATGTGCAAAACACAAAAGATGCGCAAAACACAGAACAAGTGGAGGAATATAGAAGAATCGCAAAACAATGAAGAAGCACAAAACACAGATGAAGCGCAAAACTTAGAAGAAGAGGAGCTTTGTAGAAGAAGCACCAAACCAAGAAGAAACGCAAAACACAGAATATGCGCAAAACTCAGAAGAAGTGGAGAAACACAGGAGCGCAAAACAAAGAAGAAGTGGAGAAAAAGAAAAGAAGTGCAAACCACAGAAGAAGCACAAAACACAGAAGATGCGTAAAACACTGAAGATGCGTCAAACACAGAAGAAGTGGAGAAACACAGAAGAAGTGCAAAACACAAAAGATGCGAAAAACACAGAAGAAGTGGAGAAACACAGAAGATGCGCAAAACACAAAAGAAGTGGAGAAACACAGAAGAAGCTCAAAAGACAGAAGATTCACAAAACACAGATCAAGCGCAAAACATAGAAGAAGAGGAGATATGCAGAAGAAGCACCAAACTCAAAAGAAGCGCAAAACATAGAAGATACGCAAAACACAGAAGAAGTGGAGAAACACAGAAGCGTAAAACATAGAAGAAGTAGAGAAAAAGAAAAAAAGTGCAAAACATAGAAGAAGCACAAAACACAGAATATGAGCAAAACACAGAAAATGCGTCAAACACAAGAGAAGTGGAGAAACACGGAAGAAGTGGAGAAAAAGAAAAGAAGTGCAAGGCACAGAGGAAGCACAAAGCACAAAAGATGCTTCAAACATAGGAGAAGTTATGAAACACAGAAGATGCGCAAAACACAGCAGATGTGCAAAGCAGAGAAGAAATGGAGAAACACAAAAGAAGTTCAAAACACAGAAGATGCGCAAAACACAGAAGAAGTAGAGAAACACAAAAGATGCGCAAAACACAGAATAAGTTGAGAAAAATAGAAGAAGCCCAAAACACAGAAGATGCGCAAAACACTGAAGAAGTGGAGAAACACAAAAGAAGCGCAAAACACAAAAGAAGCGCAAAAAATAGAAAAAGTGCAAAACACAAAAGAAGTGTAAAATACAGAAGATGCGCAAAACACATAAGAAATAGAGAAACACAGAAGATTTGCAAAACACAAAATAAGTGGAGAAACATAGAAGATGCGCAAAACACTGAAGAAGTGGAGAAACATAGAAGAAGCACAAAACATATAAGAAACGCAAAACACAAATGAAGCGTAAAACCCAGAAGGAGTACAAAACACAGACGATGCGCAAAACACAGAAGAAGTGGACAAATACAAAAGAAGTTCAAAACACAGAAGATATGCAAAACACTGAAGATGCACAAAACACAGAAGAAGCGCCAAACACAGAAGATGCGCAAAACAAATAAGAAATGGAGAAACACAGAAGGAACCCAAAATACAGAAGAAACGCAAAACACTGAAGATGCGCAAAACACAGAAAAAGTAGAGAAACACAGAAGATGCTCAAAAAACAAAATAAGTGGAGAAACACAAAAGAAGTGCAAAACACAGAAGATGCGCAAAACACAGAAGAAGTGGAGAAACATAGAAGATGCGTAAAACATAAAAAAAGTAGAGAAACACAGAAGAAATCGAAAACAAAGAAGATGAAAACGCTGAAGAAGTGGAGAAACACAGAAGAAGCGCAAATCACAGACGAAATGCAAAACACAAAAGAAGCACAAAACACAGAGTATGCGCAAAACACTGAAGAAGTGGATAAATGCAAAAGAAGCACAAAACACAGAAGATGCTCAAAACACAGGAGAAGCGCAAAACTAAGAAGAAGCACAGAACACAAAAGAAGTGCAAAACACAAAAGAAGCACAAAACACAGAAGAAATGGTGAAAAACAGAAGAAGTGCAAAACATAGAAGAAGCACAAAACACCGAAGATGCGCAAAATACAAAAGATGCGCAAAATGCAGAAGAAGTGGAGAAACACACAAGAAATGCAAAACACAAAAGAAGTGAGGAAACACAAAAGAAGCACAAAACACAGAAGAAGCGCAAAACACAGAAGAAGTTGAAAAACACAAAAGAAGCGCAAAGCACCGAAGAATTGCAAAACATAGAAGAAGCACAAAACACAAAAGAAGCAAAAAACACAGAAGAAGTGCAAAACAAAGAAGATGTGCAAAACACAGAAGACGTGCAAAACACAGAAGACGTGCAAAACACAGAAGATGCGCAAAACACAAAAGATGTGCAAAACACAGAAGAAGAGGAAAACAATCAAGAAGCACAAAACACAGATGAAGCACAAAACATAGAAGAAGAGGAGATATGCAAAAGCAGCACCAAACCCAAAAGAAGCGCAAAACACAGAAGAAGTTGAGAATCATAGAATCGCAAAACACAGAAGAAGTGGAGAAAAAGAAAAGAAATGCAAATCATAGAAGAAGCACAAAACGCAGAAGATGAGCAAAACACAGAAGATGCGTCAAACACAGGAGAACTGGAGAGACACAGAAGATGCCCAAAACACAGAAGATGCGCAAAACACAGAAGAAGTGGAGAAACACAGAAGAAGTGCAAAACATTGAAGATGCGCAAAACACAGAAGAAGTGGAGAAACATAGAAGAAGCGCAAAACACAGAAGAAGCGCAAAATACAGATGAAGCACAAAACATAGAAGAAGAGGAGAAATACAAAAGAAGAGCAAAAAAACAAAAGAAGTGTAGAAACACCGAAGATGTGCAAAACACAGAAGAAGTGGAGAAACACAAAACAAGTGTAAAACAGAGAACAAGCCTAAGACACAGAAGAAGCTCAAAACACAGAAGAAACGCAAAACACAGAAAAAGTGCGAATCAAAAGAGAAGTGGAGAAACACAAAAGAAGCGCAAAACATAGAAAAAGAGGAGAAACACAGAAGAAGAACAAAACACTAAGGAAGTGCAAAACACAGAAGATGCGCAAATCACAGAAGAAGTGGAGAAACACTGAACATGCGCAAAACGCTTAAGAAGTGGAGAAACACAGAAGAATGCAAAACACAGAAGGAACGCAAAACACAGAAGAAGTGCAAAACACAGAAAATGGGCCAAACACAGAAGAAGTGGAGAAACACAGAAGAAGTGCAAAACACAGAAAATGGGCCAAACACAAAAGAAGCGGAGAAACACAGAAGAAGTGTAAAACACAGAAGATGGGTCAAACACAGGAGAAGCGGAGAAACACAGAAGAAATGCAAAACACAGAAGATGCGCAAAACACAGAAGAACTGGAGAAACACAGAAGATACGCAAAGCACAGAAGAAGGGGAGAAAAACGAAAGAAGTGCCAAACACCAAAGATGCGCAAAGCACAAAAGATGCACAAAACACAGAAGAAATTAAGAAACATAGAAGAATTTCAAAACACAGAAGAAGGACAAAATACAGATGAAGCACAAAACACAGAAGATGCCCAAAACACAGAAGAAGTGGAGAAACACAGAAGATACGCAAAGCACAGAAGAAGGGGAGAAACAGGAAAGAAGTGCAAAAGACGGAAGATGCTCAAAACACAAAAGATGCACAAAACACAGAAGAAATGAAGAAACATAGAAGAATTTCAAAACACAGAAGAAGGACAAAATACAGATGAAGAACAAAACATAAAAGAAGAGGAGAAACACATAAGAAGCACAAAACACAGAAGAGGTGGAGAAACACCAAAGATGCGAAAAACACAGAAGAAGTGCAAAACACAGAAGGTGCGCAAAATATTAAAGATGCTCAAAGCATAGAAGAAGTGGAGAAACACAGAAGAAACTCAAAACAAAAAGGAAGTGGAGAAACATAGAAGAAGTACAAAACACAGAACATGCGAAAAACACAGAAGAAGCGCAAATCACAGGAGAATAGGTGAAACAAAGAAGAAGCACAGAACACAGAAGAAGCAAAAAATACAGAAGAAGTGCAAAACACAGAAGAAGTGGAGGAACACAGAAGAAGGGCAAAATAATGATGAAGCACAAAACACAGGTGAAGCGCAAAACATAGAAGAAGAGTAGATATGCAGAAGAAGCACCAAACCCAGAAGAAGCGCAAAACACAGATGATGCGCAAAACACAGAGGAAGTGGACAAACACTTACGCAAAACACAAAAGAAGTGGAGAAAAAGAAAAGAAGTGCAAAACATAGAGGAAGCACAAAACACAAAAGATGAGCAAAACACAAAAGATGCGTCAAACACAGGAGAAGTGGAGAAACACAGAAGAAGTGGAGAAATACAGAAGATGCGCAAAACACAGAAGAAGTGGAGATACACGGAAGAAGCGCAAAACACAAAAGAAACGCAAAACACAGATGAAGCATAAAACACAGAAGAAGCGCAAAACACAAAAGAAGTGGACAAACACAGAAGAAGCACAAAACAATGAAGAAGCACAAAACACAGATGAAGCGCAAAGCATAGAAGAAGAGGAGATATGCAGAAGAAGCACAAAACCCAGAAGAAGCGCAAAACACAAAAGATGCGTCAAACACAGAAGAAGTGGAGAAACACAGAAGAAGCGCAAAACACAGAAGATGTGCAAAAGACAGAAGAAGTGGAGAAACACAGAAGTTGCACAAAACACAGAAGAAGTGCAAAACATGGAAGATGCGCAAAACACTGAAGAAGCGCAAAACTCAGAAGAAGTGGAGAAAAACAGAAGAAGCATAAAATGTAGAAGAACTGGAGAAACACTGAGGAACTGCAAAACACAGAAGATGCGAAAAATACAGAATATGTGCAAAACACAGAAGATGCACAAAGCACAAAAGAAGTGAAGAAACACAGAAGATTTCCAAAACACTAAAGATGCGCAAAACACTGAAGAAGTGAAGAAACACAGAAGAAGCGCAAAACACAGAAGGAACGTAAAACACAGATGAAGTGTAAAACACAAGAGAAGCTCAAAATATAGAAGAAGAGTTGATATGCAGAAGAAGCACCAAACCAAGAAGAAGCGCAAAATACAGAAGATGTGCAAAGCACAGAACAAGTGGAGAAAGAAAAGAAGTGCAAAACATAGAAGAAGCACAAAACACAGAAGATGAACAAAATACAGAAGATGAGCAAAACACAGAAGATGCGTCAAACACATGGGAAGTGGAGAAACACTGAAGAGGTGCAAAACACAGAAGATGCGCAAAACACATAAGAAATGGAGAAACACGGTAGAAGCGCAAAACACAGAAAGAAAATAAAACACAAATGAAGCCTAAAACACAGGAGAAGCTTAAAACACAAAAGAAGTGAACAAGCACAAAAGATGCACCAAACACCGAAGAAGCACCAAACACCGAAGATACACAAAATACAAAAATGCGCAAAATACATGTAGAAAAACAGAAGAAGTGCAAAACACAAAAGAAGCGCAAAACACAAAAGAAACTCAAAACATAGAAGAAGGGGAGAAACACAGAAGAAGCACTAAACACAGAATAAGAAAAAAACACAGAAGAAGTGTAAAACACAGAAGATGCGCAAAACACAGAAGAAGTAGAAGAATACAGAAGAAGTGCAAAACAATGGAGAAGCACAAAACACAGATGAAGCGCAAAACAAAGAAGAAGATGAGATATGCAGAAGAAGCACCAAACCAAGAAGAAGTGTAAAACACAGAAGATGCGTAAAATACAGAAGAAGTGGAGAAACACACAAGCACAAAACACAAAAGAAGTGGAGAAAAGAAAAGAAGTGCAAAACACAGAAGATGCGTCAAACACAGGAGAAATGGAGAAGCACAGAAGAAGAGCAAAACAAAGAAGATGCGCAAAACAGAGAAGAATTGGAGAAACACAGAAGATGCGCAAAATATAGAAGAAGTGGAGAAACACAGAAGAAGTGCAAAGCACAGAAGATGTGCAAAACACAAAAGATGCGCAAAACACAAAAGAAGTGGAGAAACATAGAAGAAGTGCAAAACACAGAAGAAGCACAAAATACAGATGAACCGCAAAACATAGAAGAAGAGGAGAAATACAAAAGAAGAGCAAAACACAGAAGAAGTGGAGAAACAACGAAGATGCGCAAAATACAGAAGAAGTGGGAAAACACAAAAGAAGAAGTGGAGAAACATTGAAGATGCACAAAACACTGAAGAGGTGGAGAAACATAGAAGAGGCGCAAAACGCAGAAGGAACGCAAAACACAGATGAAGCGTAAAACATAGGAGAAGCACAAAATACAGATGAACCGCAAAACATAGAAGAAGTGGAGAAATACAAAAGAAGAGCAAAACACAGAATAAGCGCAAAACATAGAAAAAGAGCAAAACACAGAGGAAGTGGAAGACACAGAGGAAGTGGAGAAATGCTGAACATGCACAAAACACTGAAGAAGTGGAGAAACACAGAAGAAGCGCAAAACACAGAAGGAACGCAAAACATAGATAAAACGTAAAACACAAGAGAAGCACAAAATACAAAAGAAGTGGAGAAATACAGAAAAAGCACAAAATACAAAATAAGCACAAAACATAATAGATGCGCAAAACATAGAAGAGGTGGAGAAACACAGAAAAACCACAAAATACAGAAAAAGCACAAAACACAGAAGAAACGCAAAATACAGAACATGCGCAAAACACAAAAAATGCACAAAACACAAAAGAAGTGGAGAAACATAGAAAAAGAGCAAAACACAGAAGAAGTGGAGAAACATAAAAGAAGGGCAAAACATAGAAGAAACATGAAACATAGATGACGCACAAAACATAGAAGAAAAACATAAATACAGAAGAAGCACAAAACACAGAAAAAGCGCAAAACACAAAAATAGTGGAGAAGTGCAAAACACAGATGAAGCATAAAACATAGAAGAAGCGCAAAACAAAAAAGAAGTGGACAAACACAGAAGAAGCTCAAAACAATGAAGAAGCACAAAACACAGATGAAGCACAAAACATAGAAGAAGAGGAGATATGCAGAAGAAGCACAAAACCCAGAAGAAGCGCAAAATACAGAAGATGCGCAAAACACAAAAAAAGTGGAGAAACACAGAAGCGGAAAACACAGAAGAAGTTGAGAAAAAAAAAGAAGTGCAAAACACAGAATAAGCACAAAACCCAGAAGAAATGGAGAAACACAGAAGATGTGCAAAACACAGAAAATGCTCAAAACATAGAAGAAGGGGAGAAACATAAAAAAAGAGAGCAAACCACAGAAATTCGCAAAACACAGAAGAAGTGGAGAAACACAGAAGAAGAGCAAAACACAGAAGAAGCACAGAATATAGATGACACGCAAAACATAGAAGAAAAGGAGAAATACAGAAGAAGCACAAAACACAGAAGAAGCGCAAAACACAGAAGACGTGGAGAAACACCGAAGAAGCACAAAACAATGGAGAAGCACAAAATATAGATGAATCGCAAAACATAGAAGAAGAGAAGATATGTTGAAGAAGCACAAAACCCAGAAGAAGTACAAAAGACAGAAGATGCGCAAAACACAAAAGAAGTGGAGAAACATAGAAGCGCAAAACACAGAAGAAGTACAAAACACAGAAGATTCGTCAAACACAAAAGAAGTATAAAACACAGAAGATGCGCAAAAGACAAAAGAAGTGGAAAAACACAGAAGATGCGCAGACCAGAAAAGAAGTGGAGAAACACAGAAGAAGTGCAAAATGCAGAAGGAACGTAAAACACAGATGAAGCATAAAACACAAGAGAAGCGCAAAACACAAAAAAAGTGGAGAAACACGGAAGAAATACAAAACACAAAAGAAGCATAAAAACCAGAAGATGCGCAAAACACATAAAATGTGGAAAACATAGAAGATGCGCAAAACAGAGAAGAAGTGGAGAAACACAGAAGAAGCACAAAATACAGAAGAAGCACAAAAGACAGAAGAAGCGCAAAACACAGAAGATGCGCAAAGCACAGAAAATGGGCAAAACACATAAGAAGCACAAAACAAAGATGACGCGCAAAACATAGAAGAAAAGGAGAAATACAGAATAAGTATAAAACACAGAAGAAGCGCAAAAGACAAAAGAAGCGTAAAGCACAGAAGAAGTGGTGAAAAACAAAAGAAGTACAAAACACAGAAGAGGCATAAAACATCGAAGATTTGCAAAACACAAAAGATGCGCAAAACACATAAGAAGTGGAGAAACACAGAAGAAGTGCAAAGCACAGAACAGGCGCAAAACACGGAAGATGTGCAAAACACAGAAGAAGTGAAGAAACACAAAAGAAGCACAAAACATAGAAGAAGTTGAGAAACACAGAAGAAGCGCAAAGCACAAAAGAAGTGGAGAAACACAAAAGAAGCACAAAACACAGAAGAAGCAAAAAATACAGAAGAAGTGCAAAACACAGAAGATGCGCAAAACACAAAAGATGCGCAAAACATAGAAGAAGTGCAAAAAAATGAAGAATCACCAAACACATATGAAGCGCAAAACATAGAAGAAGAGGAGATATGCAGAAGAAGCACCAAACCCAGAAGAAGCGCAAAACGCAGAAGATGTGCAAAACATAGAAGAAGTGGAGAAACACAGAAGCGCAAAACACAGAAGAAGTGGAGAAAAAGAAAAGAAGTGCAAAACATAGAAGAAGCACAAAATACAGAAGAAGCGCAAGACATAAAAGAAGCTCAAAACACAGAAGAAGTGGATAAACACATAAGATGCGCAAAACATCGAAGAAATGCAAAACACAGAAAAAAGCGCAAAACACAGAAGCAGCGCAAAGCACAGAAGACGCCTAAAACATTGAAGATGCCCAAAACATAAAAGAAGTGGAGAAACATAGAAGAAGCGCAAAACATAGAAGAAGCACAAAATACAGATGAAGCGTGAAACATAGAAGAAGAGGAGAAATAAAAAAGAAGAGTAAAGGAAATCACAAGGGAAGCGAAGAAACATATAAGAAGCGCAAGACACGAAAGAAGCACAAAATACGGATGAAGTGCAAAACATAGGAAAAGAGGAGAAATACAGAAGAAGCGCAAAACATAGAAGAAGTAGAGAAACATAGAAGAAACACAAAACACAGAATAACTGCAAAATACAGAAAATGCGCAAAACACAGAAGAAGTGGAGAAACAAAGAAGAAGAGCAAAACACAAAAGAAGCACAAAACATAGATGAAGCGTAAAGCATAGAAGAAAATGAGAAATATCTAAGAAGCACAAAACACAGAAAAAGTGCAAATCACAAAACAAGCGCAAAACAGACAAGAAGCAGTGAAAAACAGAAGAAGTGTAAAACACAGAAGAAGCACAAAACACCGAAGATGAGCAAAACACAAAAGATGCGCAAAACAAAGAAGAAATGAAGAAGCACAGAAAAAGTGCAAAACACAGAACATGCGCATATCACAGAAGATGCGCAAAACACAGAAGAAGCACAAAACATATAAGAAGTAGAGAAACACAGAAAAAACCCAAAGCGCATAAGAAGTGGAGAAACACAGAAGAAGCACAAAACACAAAAAAACCGCTAAACACAGAAGAATTGCAAAACACAGAAGAAGTGAAGGACCACCGAAGAAGCGCAAAACAATGAAAAAGCACAAAACACAGATGACGCACAAAACATAGAAGAAGAGGAGATATACAGAAGAAGCACAAAACATAGAAGATGCGCAAAGCGCAGAAGAAGTGGAGAAACATCGAAGATGTGCAAAACACAGAATAAGCGGAGACAAATAAAAGATGTGCAAATCAAAGAAGAAGCACAAAACACAGAGGAAGCATAAAACATAGGATAAGTGGAGAAATACAAAAGAAGTGCAAAACACAGATGATGTGCAAAACATATAATAAGTCGAGAAACACAGAAGATGCGCAAAACACAGAATAAGTGGAGAAACACTAAAGAAGTGCAAAACACAGAAGAAGTGGATAAACACCAAAGAAGCCCAAAACACAGAAGATGTGCAAAGCACAGATGAAGTGGAGAAACACAAAAGAAGTGCAAAACACAAAAGAAGTGAAGTAACATAGAAGAAGTGAACTAACACAGAAGAAGCACAAAATACAGAAGAGGTGGAGAAACATAAAAGAATTGCAAAACACAAAAGATGCGCAAAACATAGATAAAGTGTAGAAACACAGAAGATACGTAAAACACAAAAGAAGTGGAGAAACACAGAAGAAGCCCAAAACACAGAAGATGCGCACAACACTGAAGAAGTGGAGAAAAACAGAAGATGTGCAAAACATGGAAAAAATGCAAAACACAGAAGAAGCGAAAAACACAAAAGAAGAGCAAGACATAAAAGAAGCACAAAACACAGAAGATGCGCAAAACACAGAAGAAGTGGATAAACACAGAAGATGCGCAAAACATGGAAGAAATGCAAAACACAGAATAAGCGTAAAACACAAAAGAAGCACAAGACATAAAAGAAGCACAAAACATAGAAGAAGTGGATAAACACAGAAGATGCGCAAAACATGGAGGAAATGCAAAACACAGAAGAAGCGTAAAACACAAAAGAAGCTCAAGACATAAAAGAAGCACAAAACACAGAAGAAGTGGATAAACACAGAAGATGCGTAAAACATGGAAGAAATGCAAAACACAGCAAAAGAGTAAAAACAGAAGCAGCGTAAAGCACAGAAAACGCGTAAAACATTAAAGATGCCCACAACACAAAAGAAGTGGATAAACATAGAAGAAGCGCAAAACACAGAAGAAGCATAAAATACAGATGAAGTGTGAAACATAGAAGAAGAGGAGAAATAAAAAAGAAAAGCAAAACACAGAAGAAGTGGAGAAACACAAAAGATGCGCAAGACACAACAGAAGTGGAGAAACAAAGAAGAAACGCAAAACACAGAAAAAAAGGAAATCACAAGAGAAGCGGAGAAATATATAAGAAGCGCAAGACACAGAAGAAGCACAAAATACAGATGAAGTGCAAAAAACAGAAAAAGAGGATAAACACAGAAGAAGCGCAAAACATAGAAGAAGTAGAGAAACATAGAAGAAACACAAAACACAGAAGAAGTGCAAAATACAGAAAATGCACAAAACACAGAAGAAGTGGAGAAACAAAGAAGAAGAGCAAAACAAAGAAGAAGCACACAACATAGATGAAGTGCAAAGCATAGAAGAAAATGAGAAATATCTAAAAAGCACAAAACACAGAAAAAGTGCAAATCACAGAACAAGCGCAAAACACAGAAGAAGCGGTGAAAAACAGAAGAACTGCAAAACACAGAATAAGCACAAAACACCGAAGATGTGCAAAACACAAAAGATGCGCAAAACAAAGAAGAAATGAAGAAGCACAGAAAAAGTGCAAAACACAGAACATGCACATATCACATAAGATGCGCAAAACACAGAAGAAGCGTAAAACATAAAAGAAGTAGAGAAACACATAAAAAACCCAAAGCACATAAGAAGTGGAGAAACACAGAAGAAGCACAAAACACAGAAAAATCGCTAAACACAGAAGAATTGCAAAACACAAAAGAAGTGAAGGAGAACTGAAGAACCGCAAAACAATGAAGAAGCACAAAACACAGATGAAGCACAAAACATAGAAGAAGAGGAGATATCCAGAAGAAGCACAAAACACAGAAGATGCGCAAAATGCAGAAGAAGTGGAGAAACATCGATGATGCGCAAAACACAGAAGAAGTGGAGACAAATAAAAGAAGTGCAAATGAAAAAAGAAGCACAAAATACAGAAGAAGCATAAAACACAGGATAAGTGGCTAAACACAAAAGAAGTGCAAAACACAGATGATGTACAAAACATAGAATAAGTGGGCAAGCATAGAAGATGCGCAAAACACAGAAGATGCATGATTGAGCCAAGTTTGCTTGATAAATTGGCCGCATTTTCTTAACTGTTTATGCACTCGTTGACTCTTTATTGAGGACTTTTGCGCTTAAATTGGTTTCTATTAACGAGCTCTCGTAATTTGTAAATTGTCAGTACATTGCCATAATTTGATATTAATTTCTCTATAATTTTCAATAGGACAATTGATACTGCAAGTGTTTTATTTGTAGGAACAAAGGAGTCAACTCATTAGAAGTCAACAGGTCGTGAGAATCTTTCCAGACTTCGCAACGAACCAACCACTTCATACTTCGCGACGAATATTAATTCGTTAGTCGCGACGAACGAGCTAATTCAACACGTCGCTACGAATTTTTAATTAACACGTCGCGACGAACGAGCGGATACCCGACTCAAAATGGGAAGTTTGTCTCACTGTAGCGACCCGGCCCGAGCTGACGTCTATATAAGTTGCCGAATTAGGTTAAATCGGGGACCGGCCGTACTCGAGCACGCTGTATATACGTTCTGATAGTTTTGTTTTCTCTGTTTTTGCAGTCGGCAGCCATCAGACAACGATCGCACCACCATCTACATTCATCTCAGTCATCTCCGTTCGTCGTTCGTTTCATAGCACTTTCACCGATCGTCGTTGGAGTCATGGATAACGTCAGATCCCCAGCAGTTATGGAGTACTCCGGCGTTATGCGTGGCTAGGCTTCCAGTATCTTGAGAATGAGCAAAGGTTTGAGTTCACCGAGAGCTTCAAAGCGGAGTAATCACAAATGTCTGAAGTTTAGTTATATTTGTGTATAGCTCTGAGTTAGAGAATGCATCGGTATAACTAGATT
>JAOTAX010122360.1:0-21129 GCA_025629825.1 Erythroxylum guanchezii | reverse complement strand
TATTGTGTGTTATGCATTAGTTGTCACTTATAATAGCAATGTTCAAAATTAACGTTTAATAACATAGAATTAAAGTAGTTTTTTTTCTTTTTTTCTTTTTTCACTTAAGAATTAATATAGTAAATACTAGTGAATTTATTATTATTAATATCCTCTTAAACTATATCTAAATATATGATAGATTTTTTGGGTGTTCCAGGTTTAGGTTTAAACCTAAACCTATAAATCAGGTTCGGTTCGGTTAACTGCTATAGGTGCGATTTAGATTCGGTTAACTTAGAACCTCAAGTTAGAAACCTGAACCTAAACCATGAACCTAATTTTTCAGGTTCGGTTCGAACCGAATCTGAGTACCTCAAGTTAGAAACCTGAACCTAAACCATGAACCTAATTTTTCAGGTTCGGTTCGAACCGAACTTGAACTCAGGTTCGGTTAACCTTATTTACAGGTTCGGTTCATGCGGTTCAGGTCCGGTTTACAGGTTCGCGGATTTTCTTGAACACCCCTAGAGCCAAGTAAGGAAATTGATATCAAACAATCAATTATTAAATCCACTAATAAGGAAAAGGAGATAATCGTTGGTGGTACATAAAAGGAGATAACTACTTACTTTCATATTGAAATATGATATTTATATTAATGGAAGAGCTATTGATGTGTTGTACATATTTGGGAAAGGGGAGGGGAGCATTCTTGCATGTACCTAGTAAAATAAAGATATAATGATATTAAATTGGTATGTGAGTTTTTTGAAAATTGTTCACTTACATTTAAGTACTTTGTATGTACTCTTTATTCACATGATAGAGTTTTTAAAAATGGGGTAATGAAGGCTATTAATCTTTCCCTTTTAATGTTCATAAATCTATAAATCATATACTCTTTTTAATGTTGACAAAAATGAAGAGAGAAGATTGATATTGAAACTTGATTATTCATGGTGCACAAATTAAGTTAAGCATGCATTACATATTGTTGTAACCTAAGGGGAGCTTACTAAATGTCATTTATTTTTCTTAATATCACCAAATATTTTTTATTATTAAAAGAAAGGGTACAAATTGTTTTTTTTCCAATATCGCCAAATATGGATAGGGTATGGATTGTTAGACTAATTAAGGTTTTAGTGATAATAAAATATATTTTTATTAATTGTCTTACTTTTTGTGATATTAGTAGCCCTATTGTAATGAAAGTTAACAATATGTCAAAGATCATATTTAATGAAATAATTAAAAGAATGAGCTAAATAGAGCACATATGTAGATTAAGAGAGCTTTAAGAAAATTGAAGTGACGAGTCAATAACAAGGAACAATCAAGTACATGAAGATTTAGGAAATTATTGTGACCCTTCTTATAACCTTATCTTGATCGTTAGTGAATTAGAAGTCCAGTTATTCCATGATGGACAATACATAAATCTTCATAATAAAAAGAAAGTTTGTTTTATTCTTTGAAAAATTCTCTTGATCTTACAAACAAACTTTTAAGAACTTTTGAAATAGTTTTTAATCAAGTTTTTATCAAAAGAGTGTATTTTATCTTTGAAAAGACTTGAAAATTGAAGTTTTTAACTTAGTTTGTAAAGGTTCATCTAACCTAAGGGGTTGAATCAACTAACCAGACAAAAGTGCAAAAAAGTTACATAATAGATTTTGCCTATTATGCTAGGGAATCGAGTTATTAAACCCTTAGCTAAACATATATGTGTGTGTTCAATTAGCCAAACATGCGCAAGCGTATCTAATGACTATTTGAGTTACTTTTAAATCTAAATAGACTACAATTGAATTATAAAAATAGCATTTGACATATTATAGAGTTTATAACGCAGTGTTTGGTTCCTGTCCCCGTTAGTGGGGACAGAAGACAAAACATAAAAATCCTGTCTCCGCCTCATGTTTGGTTGCTGTCCCCGATTTGTTGTCCTTTATCCCCGGATGACAGGGACAAGCGTTTTTGTTCCTCCAAAAATTGAAGGACAGAAACGCTTGTCCCTGTCTCCGAAACACAAAAACGCTTCTGTTTTACAAAAAACACCCCCTCGACTCCTTTGTCTCTCTTCGTCTGGATCGCGAAACACATTATCTCCTTCTCCCTCACGAAATCAATCCTTTCTATCGACCGACAAGTCTCGCACCTTCTCTCTCGCACGCTGCCCTTCTTCCCCAAGACGTTCGTCTCTCTAGGGTCAAGTAAGTTTTTTATTATATGCTGGAAAAATGTCGGTCTTCCTTGCTTGACTGAGATTCTGGTTGCGCAAATCATTCGTAAATTGTGGTCTTCTTCTAACCCACAACTGGTTGCTCTACTCTCTATCCCTCTTATGATTCATTTTCTCGTTGACTCGGAGACCCACTTTTTGTTCATTACCAGCAATGCATGCCCACTGGGTTTTTGAATTTCCTTCATCTCTGGGGTTTCAAGTTTGTTGGTTTTGCTTTCGGGAAGAAGGAGTTTGGATGGGAGATTTATTCACTTTTCTGTGTTTTGATGATACACGATTTAATATGAGGATTTGGTTGGGGATTTATAAACTGATCTGTTTTGGGGATTTGGTTGTATGCAAAATAGGTGAGAAAAATGTTAGTTCCCAGCATCTGTTATAGTTTTAGGTTCCATAATGTGTATTCATTATCCCACCAGAGAAGAAGGAAATGTTGAAGAGGGATAAATTGATATGAAAATGTGAACATGAATGCATATAAATGACTCAGAAAATGATGCATGTTATCATTCGAGTACTTGAATATGTTATGTTCCAAACTTCTGAGTTATATATGGTTCATTTATAAATTCATTACTTCAATAGAAATTGTGTTTGAGCAATATCAGTTTAGTTTATGGAATTGAATTCTGACCATTCATTCCACATGGTGTTTCAAACATATGACAATTTGATTCTTTAAAATTAAAATGCAGAATCACTTATCTGAAACTGTTGTAACGCTTGATGCTTGCAAATGCACAAAACTTCAATGGGTTTTGGATCATCCTCTGATTTCCTTTTGAATAATTTAACCTGTTTCTTTATTTCTGTTTAGGAATCCTTGGTTGTTGTTGATCGGTGAGAGGTTGCATATATCTCCAAAGATTATCTTCTGTTTCTTTTGATAGGTATTTCCTATTTTCTGAACGTAATCAACTGCTTTAATTCTAAATGAAATATACCCTTGTATTGTTGGTTGGAAGATGTTGATGTTTCTACAATATTCATGGTTTACAGACTTCCATTGTAGATATTGAAAGAAACCAAGCAGTTTGTATGTTAGTTATGATGATTAACTTAATTGGTTGATAATTTATAGCTTTAATTGTACAATTTCTGTTCAATGGATACAACATCATAAACTAATGTGGTCCATCATGTTATAGGAGTTAGATCATGAACAAAAGTTCATCGGCCTATTTAATCCTTTTACTAGAGTAATATTGAAGGATACATTTGCAAAATACGTTTAATTTACTATTGTTGGAGGCTTATAATATAATAACAAATTTGAGTAACTATACATGCAGTTAAGCGATGCCTTCTAGTTTACTTTGACATGCATAACTAAAGACAGGTATTAAAACCTTCTTGTAGGCTTAGTAATAAGTTTCAAACAATTAAATAATAGTAATAAGTTTCAAACAATTAAATAATCATTTTAGGACACATTTTTTTGAGCAACAAGTATAGGCTTATATGATTTAGTCCTTATTTGAAGTCATACAAAAGTTAAAAGACATAATTTGCAAAAAGATTCAACTTTGAGATCATATAAATACCCAATGTTATCATATCTATCGCCATCACTTTTGAGAAGGGACTAAAGAAACACTATCCACCATAGAGATCCCTTCAAATGAATAGAGCTCAAAACTTTGAGGAGGTTAAAGTAAGGTGCCAAAATACATAGTCTTGAAAGAAGCACAATTTATCCTTGAAGTGACTATCAAAAGGTAGACCACATCATAGACAAATAATCTTAAAACATTATGTAAGAAAATAAGTCCAAATCATGCAAACTAAGGATCATCATCAGGATTAACTTGAGTGATTAAACAAGTTTAAAGCCTAAACGACATGGAATATTCAACATATCATGCTTTAGTATTCTTCAAATTGTAAGCATCATATTTTATAGATATTTTGGTTTTGAGTCTGCTCAGTCTATCTGTCTTTGCAATATACATAAGTCTAGCAAAATATTAGAGTTAAAATATCAACAACTGAAAATATCATACCTCAAAGTTCTCATAAAACATCAGAATTCAAAGGTCTTTCAAAACATCAACAACAAAAGATGTCAGACCTTAAAGATCTCATAAAACTTAAATTTCTCAAATCTTCAAACTCAAAGTCTCACACAACAGTAGGTATTAAAGGTCTCATAAAACATTAGCAACTCAAGAAGTTAGATTTAAAGTTTAATAAAATGTAAAACTTAAGTTTTCTCAAAACATCATTGCTCAAAGGCCTCTTAAAATGTCAATAATAAAATAATAAACCTCAATGATCTTATAAAATATCAGTAATGAAAAATATTATACTTAAAGTTTTACAAATTTAATAATCATAATTGAAAACATTAACTCAAAATATCTTATTCAAAGTTTCATCAAAATGTTAGATTCAAATTTTCAAAAACCCTAAATATTTAATTGTCAACTAAAAATATCAAACCTCAAGGTCTCCTCCAATGTTAATACATTAAAACTTCAAACCTTGAAGGACTTATAAAATTTCAACTTCTTAAATGTCAAACTTAAAATTTCACAAATGTTTAACTCAAGTTTTAAAAAATGTTAGGTTCTATAAATGTCTTATTTAAATTTTTACAAAATGATAGGCTAAACACCACATGAAATGTTAGATTCCAAGTCTGGCAAAATGAAAGGCTAAGCAACTTATAAAATAACATACTAAATGCCTCATAAAATGATAAACTAATTTCCTCACAAAATGACAAGCTAACTTCCTTGCATAACTTCAATCAAGTTCCACAAACATCAAAACAATGGCCTTGCAGAACAACATACCAAATGCCTCAGAAAATAACATGTTAAATGCCTTGAAAGTGTCAGATCAAAGGCCTTACAAAAAAGAGTACACATCTTGTAAAATGACAAGATAAACATCAGGTGAAACTTTTGAAGAATTAGTATAAGCGAAACACCTCACACTTAATGTCAAACACAAAACTAAGCCTAAAGCCTTACACAAAGTATAATACCAAGCCTAATGAGAAAGTAAAAGACCTCAAGCCTAACGCAAAACTAAATTTCTTAGGCTTAACACCCAACAAAATACCAGGCTTGACATAATACAGAATCCTAGGCCTAATAATAAGGGAAAGACCTTAGACCTAACGACAAGTGAAAGACGTCAGGCCTAACAACAAGTCCAACATCAAGCTTAACATCAAGTAAAACACCGAAAATAATGACAAGTGAAGCATCATAGGTGCTAATGGCAAGTGAAGCATCTTAAGAGCTAATGAAAAGAAAAATATCAAGCCTAATGATAAGCAAAATATCTTCATATTTTTCAAAATGTTGTTTTGAATGAGGATTAATTTCAATCCCTATGATCTTGTTCCATTTCAACTCCTTTGAAGCTTTAGGAAAGAAAGAAATAGTAATAGTCAGAATAGTCTATATATAAGAGAAAACAATAATATCATTTTAACAATGTATAAAATGAGCTTGGTTTTGATTATGAACTTAGTTTTGATAACAATGTATAAGTGTTGGTTTTTAGTTAATGCACGAATGTCCAATGGTTGAGGCCTGTTAATGATCAATAAATTTTTAACTCTTTGCAGACAGTATTTACTTACAAACATGGATAACAAGGTTCGTGAAGCAATGTTAAAGTGTTTGACTTTGCTTGAGCTTTGGAATAGGGAGTTGGAATTAATGAGAATGGTCATGTTGGTATGCTTGTATGTATACACAAAAAAACAGAGGAGGAGTGAAAATCCATTAGGTACTAGAGCATTGACAGTGCGAACTAGGCAAGCTAATATAGATAGGATTTTGAATGAGGCTGATAGGAATAGCCAGTGGGATTTAAGGATAGACTTAAATGCATTTACAGTGTTATGTGAAATGCTTCAAGTCCACGGTGGGTTGACGAATACTGGCCATATGCCTATTGAAAAAAAAGTTTTAATCTTCCTAAGAATTTTAGCACAAAATGAATCTAATAGAGTATTACAAGTTAGGTTGATGAGGTCAGGAGAAACAATAAGTAGGGCCTTCCATAGTATGTTGAAGGTCGTACTAAAGCTGCAACATCTGTTGTATGTTAAGCCCATACCAATTCCAGATAATTGCACAAACAATAGATGGAAATGGTTTAAGGTTAGTAAATTTTGTTAGCTACAATAAATTTTCTAATGTAATTTTTGTAAAATACTAAACTCTAACTTTGTTTTGGTGGAATTTTGTTCAAAGGGTTGCCTTGGTGCTCTAGATAGGACCTATTTAGATATAATAGTTCCCCAAGCAAACAAACCCGATACAAAGGTAGGAGAGGGAAAATATGCACGAATGTGTTAGGGGTATGTGATAAGAACTTAAACTTTGTTTATGTTCTTGCAGGATGGAAGGGTTCTACATCGGATTCAAGGGTTCTGCATGACGCTGTAACGAGGCGGAATGGACTTCAAGTTCCAAGGGGTATGTAAGATCAGAATTATAAAAAAAAATTGAGTAATTTTTAAACTGTTTGATTACAAATACAATAGTAATAGTGTCGTTTGTTTTTAGGGAATTACTACTTAGTAGATGCTGGCTATACCAACGGTCCTGACTTTCTTGCACCTTTTAGAGGCACAAGATACCATATTTAAGAGTGGGCAAGAGATGGAAGGGCACCTAGGAACCGAGAGGAGCTCTATAATAAGAGACACTCATCTGCAAGAAATGTGATTGAACGTGCATTTGGTTTACTGAAAAAAAAGATGGAAAATCATAAGAAATCCATCTTTTTATTCAGCAACCACTCATGTGCACATAATTCTTGCATGCTGCCTTCTGCGCAACTTTATTAGGTTGCATATGAGTTATGATCCAGCAGAGCTTGCTCCTCTTGATGCTGAGGATATGCCAATTGGGGAAGAAGCATCTTTGCCTAAAACTGTTGATCGTATTAAGACAAGTAATGAATGGAGTCAATAGAGAGAGGATTTAGCTACGAACATGTTTGATGAATGGAGAAGAAACCATTAAAATGTGAACTTTCTTTTAGTGAATGTTTTTATTGAGTGAATTGCGAGATTCATTTTGGTTAATTTTCATTGTAATTGAATTGAGGGTTTGTTTTCATATCTTCTTCTATTGTTTTCAATGTATGTTGTTTAATCATTTATGGAAATGGTTTGGGTGCAATGCCAAGAATTTGGACTGAAGGTGAAACAGATGCATTTGTGACCTTTATGGAGGAGGTTGTCGTAGCTGGTCACAGAGCAAATAATGGGCAATTCAAGCCTGGTACTTTCCAAATTCTTACTCGAATGATGGTGGAGAAGTTTCTGGATTGTGGGATAGATAAGAGGGAAAAATAAGTACAAAAAGTTGAAGGATAAATATCAGACGGCCTTTGACATGTTAAACTGCAGTGGGTTTGGGTGGAATGAAATTAAGCAATGCATTGAGGTGGACAACAAGCACATGCTAGATGAATGGATGAGGGTAATTTTGTGTTAATTGTTGATTGTTTATAGAAGTTTCCAAATAATCACATGTTTTTCATGCCGACGTTTTCTTTTGTTTATTCCAGAGATACCCTAACAAGTACTACACTCCTGGAAAGCCTTTCCCACTTTACCCAAGACTGGAGTTTGTGTTTGGAAAGAACAGAGCCACTGGTGAAAGGGCTGAGGATGCTGCAGAAGCTGTTGACTTTCTTGAGATAGGTGAAACTGAAGGTTAAGCACCAGCTGCTAAACCAGCTTTTGCTACCCCTTTTGATCAACCAGTCCCACAAACCACTCCTGCTCCGACAACTTCAGCCCATGTTTTTGGTTCCGTCGCATCTTTTAGCAACACTGACAGAAATCAAAAAAACAAAGGGAAACGGAAAATGTGGGATAGTAAAGCGTTAGAAAGCCTTGCAGCATCATTTGCTCGTGCTATTGACACTAGTAAAGAGAATGCTAGGGTAATTGCGGATGCCATTGTAGGAATGCAAGAAGCTAAGCTAGGTGAAAAGCTTGGCAATTTTTTCTCCATTGATGAAGTTGTCAAGACTGCAAAGATATTCGTTAAGAATGCTCAATATGCGAATATTTTATAGGGTTTAACTTCAGTACAAAAACAGGCTTATGTTAGGAGCCTTTTAGATGATGACATATAACTTGATGTATAATTTCTTAATTTGCGTGGTGATGAAACAGGGATTGTGATGTTGAATGATGTAGGTTTGTACAATTGTCTATTACTTATGAATGGTTGGTTTACAAACTTCTTAATATTTGTCATTTTTCTGCGTGTATGAATGATGATGATATGATTTATTTTTAGGTACCTAAATATGGGTAGATACAACTTCTATGTAGTCTTTGTTGGTATTTTAACAAATTGGGATGATGTCAAATTGGCTACTGAGGGGTTTCCTAATGCTCGATTCAAGGGGTATCGGATATTGGATGAAGTGCTTATGTCATGGACTCATATAGGCCGGCTCGTCGCAATGAAGACCTTGCTCCTACCGCCAATGAACCATCCTCCATGCCAAATCCATTCGCACTTTCAACAAATGAACAAGTCAATGGAGTTGCAACTTTGCAGACAAATATGGCATAGAATCAAGCACTTTTACTTATAGCCATTGGAGTCATTTTGGGAATTATTGTTAAGGACATTATTAATAAATTCTAAGGCTTTAATGTATGTTGAACCAATTATGTAATTAGTTCCATGAATGCTTAGATTTTTTTTTTCAATGTATGTTGAACCTATTATGTAATTAAATCTATGAATGTTTAGATGTTTTATTTGAATGTATGTTGAACCTATTATGTAATTAATTCTATGAATACTTAGATATTTTATTTGAATGTATGTTGAACCTATTGTTACTAATTTTGTATTGCTTATCATTAATATTAATATTAGAATTATTGTTATAACTATTATTATTATCAATATTATAATAATTAATTTCTTATTATCATTATCATTATTATTCTTATTCTTATTATTATGAGTATTATAAAATTTGTATTTATTATTATTATGATTATTAATTTTGTATTAATTATTGTTATTATTAATAGTATTATTATTGTTATCATACATTTTGTATTTTTTAGTATTATTATAAATTTATTATTATTATTATTAGTAATAGCAGTAGTAGTAGATGTATTATTATTATTATTAAGAATCATTTTGTATTTTGTATTTATTATTATTATTATTATTATTATTATTATTATTATTATTATTTTGTATTTATTATAATTCAAATTTATTATTATTATACATTTTGAACTTATTTATTATTGTTATTAATTTTGTTGTTGTTGTTGTTGTTGTTCTTCTTCTTCTTCTTCTCTTATTATTATTATTATTATTATTATTATTATTATTATTATTATTATTATTATTATTATTCGATCTTAATTTTAAATTGTTATTATTATTATTTGTTAACTTTTTAACTAATTCAAATCATTTGTAATAAAATTATCAATGAATTACATATTTCTAATCATATTAAGGACCTGGCATTTTCGTCATTGGCACAATTTTTTTCGTTCTGTCCACTGCAACCAAACACATTGCTGTCCTCGAGACGGAAACAGTTTTTTCTGTTCTATCCACCACAACTAAATCACTGTCTCCAATTTTTATTCCGTTTCGTCTACAAATTTGTGTTCCGTTCTGTCTCCAGATGCCGGAGACAGCAACCATACGCAGCGTAAACGTGGTTCAATTGAAAAAATGTCTTAGGCTATATATATAGCCGTACAAAGCAAATAGAAAAGACAAAAAATAAGCAACCCACTGGTAACAAACGTCTAAACAAAAAGGACTAATTCTAAAGCTAATAGTCCCATAAAGAATGGGATTTATTTTCAGGCTAAGGCCCTGTTTGACAATTAGCTGATTGCATTAACTATTAGTTGATTTTATCAGCTGTTAGTTGATAGCTGATTCTATCAGCCGATTTGACCAGTGGATTGCATTAGTTGTTTGTTATTTGATGTTTGGTAAAATTAGCTGTTTAATATTAGCTGTTTATGTGTAAAATAACTTATAAGGATGTGACTTTAAAAAAATTATAGGAGTATGAATATTATATACTTTAATATTTCGTTGAATATTCTTACAAGAATTTAGATTTAATATATTTAATTTTACAAAATTTAAGTTTATAACTCTAATAAAAACATAGAACATATAATAATAATAATAATAATAATAATAATAATAATAATAACAACAACAACAATAACAACAACAACAACAATAATAATCCAACGTTAAATTTTTATTAATATGAATGATGTAATGAGCTATATCATATTAGTGTTTTTCATATAATATGTATGAATTTTATTATTTAATAAATTAAAAATAACTTATAAGGACCTAAATTAAAAAATTTATATAGTCACGATTAAATATTTAATTTTATAAAAATTAAAATTTTGACAATAATAAAATAGAAAAAAATTAAATTTTACAAAAAAATTATAAATGTTTTGTGCATAATTCATAAGCATAACATAATGCAATGCATGACACTATTTATAATAATTAATTTTGCTATGGTATCATGCATCAATTATACTATGTTGTCATGCATGGCACTTTAGCATAATTAATAATAATTCAATTATGCCATACCATAGCACAATTAATTAATTGTAATTAGGCATAAATTGACTTGAAAAATTAATTAGTATAGCTTGATTTATTTAGGAAGGTATAATTGACTTTTTATTTATACATAATCAATTAGTATGTAAAAACACTACTATTATGTAGCTTTTCAAATTTCAGCTGTTTGAGCTCCAATCGCTACTTTTACATGTTTTTATGAAACAAAAAATTTAACCGTTTGACAGCTGAAAGCCTTGCACCAAACCCAGCCTTAAATCTTAACTAAATCCTAATACTCTCTATATGTTTCGTTGCGTAAAAACTTTGTTCTTAAAGTCCCGAAGTTTGTGTTTCGTTGCGTTTAAGAATCAAAAGTTCAAGAAGGAAACGCTACGTAGCCTCTATGCATCACACGGTGCCCTCTCCCAGCAGGAAGAATCAAAACATTGTGTTTAAATGGAGGGCTGAGCAACGAGGAGAATCAAAACGCTCCGTTTAAATAGAGGTGGACCCATTTTCATTATAAAAAAAGGTATCTCAAAACGTTGAGTAATATTTCGGGACTCTACTCTATTTTTTAAAATTCCGCGTCGTTAAATGTTGGGTCCATTTTAAAAAATTTCATGCCAATAAAAATTTTACCTCGTCAACAGTTAATTAACAGTAACTTAATATTGTTACTAATCAGATCTCATTTTAAACGTTTTCTAAATATTATAGTTTATTTTTAAATATTTTATAAATATTATAGTTCATTTTAAACACTTTAAACCATTAAGATCTATTTTAAATATCAATATAAATATTAGGGGGATATTTTGCTCTGTCGACAGATCTTTTTAGTTCCCTAGTTGATCTGCCTATTGTCCTCTCTCTCTCTTTTTTTTAATTATTTTCTCTTTATCTTCATCATCACTCTCTAATGTGCATACTCTCTTTAATCTTTTTTTTTTCTTTGAAGTATTGCGGTGCACTCTCTTATAGGTAGGAAGTTTGCTTTTTACCTAATAATCTCTCTATTTCCTTTGTTAAGGTATTATAATGAAACTCATCTTTGTCCGTTATCCTCCTTTAGGAGAATTCGCAACATTTATAAGTGTTAGGTCCCTTTACTTGTCAATTGTTGCGGAGGAATATAGTCCTTAAAGTAATTTGCATTCATTATCTAATCCGCAATTACTTCCCTTCTAGTTTTCAATATTTTAATATTTCATTGTATATGGATAATTTTTAAAATAATTCTTGAGACTCTCTGTAAAGAAATCAAAGCAATAATAAACCAATTTGAATTTTTAAATTCCAACACCCAATTTGAATTTCTAAATTTTGTAGCAACAATAACAATTTGAAAAGATGCCTCTAAAATGAAGATTTAGGTGTTTTCTACTTTTCTCTTTGCATTTTCCTTCCTTATCATATGAGAAATATTTTTAATGTGTGTATTATCTGCTTACCGATTTACCTATGTACCTATATTATTTGTTCAAGAAATGAGTATGAATCGTATTGAATCATTACATAACAATATTTAATAAGGAAAGTGCCTAAACTACAAAGTAAACTTTTATCCTATTCATTGTTAATGTAATATTATCTATTGTATATATGGATCTTTGTATAAAGCATTTTCAATAACATTGTATTAAGCACCAATAACTATATTTGGATTGTTCAACGTTAATTTTGTGTTATCTATTGATTATAAGAAGGATTATAATAATTGAATAAAGAGGAATAAGGCTTTTTATGGTTGGAATTTCAAATTAGAACTTGAAGACTTATGTAGATAAGGAAACAAGCATCTTTGACCAAATGAAAATTGATTATGAGAGCACTAGACGTATATGTGAGATCGAAAAGAATCTAGGGTACCTTCAAGTTGCAATGACATATTATAGGATACCATTGAAAATTTTGAAACTTATCAAATAAAACGATAATTGTCTTATTCTAATCAACTTTATGAAAGTCCATGAAAAAGGTTAATTCATATATTTCACATAAGTTGGACATATCATTACTTACACCTAAGAATGATTATTGGGCCAAGCTGGAGTTAACTGGATTCAAAGTAGGCTCGAGCTTTAGAAGACCAACTTAGCATAACTTAAATGACTCGAATGTGCTTGAGTTCGCTCAGGCAAATCAACATCATTTTGACCAAGATCATAAAAAAGAAAAGTAGGTCAATTATAGCTCGAGCAATTGTCATCCCTAGTTGCACGTGACATATTGCCAATAATTAAACAAGAGGAGATTACTGAAGATAATGATAAACATACAGAAGTATTTTTTTTAAGAAATGGAAAATATGATGGAGATAGTTATGGTTTAGAAGGAAGCAATTGTCTCAGGGGGAACTTTATAAGAATAACGAATGATTTAGCAATAAGAACATTAAAGATGAACATATAGATGATGTAGTACATGATGATGCTAAAGAATAAATGAAGGTTAATCTGGACAAGTTAAATTTTAATTACATATTCCTTATGACCAAGTACAAGTGTTAGGCAATATGCATCAACCAACTAATGTAGCGGCATAATGGACTTTGAATATAATGGACAAGAATGACATGTATTTCAAAGTGAGGATATACAAACTTGATGATAATTGTTCCACAACTAACAAACTAATTGATTTTTGCAGTTCTTCATGAAACATTGTTGAAAAGCATAGAATAGCTATAGTTAAAATGATTTAAGAATATAGAGAGAGGATAAAGATATTTGTTAACTCTATTATGTATAAATCAAAAAAGAGGGGATTGAGAAAGAAGAGGGAAACTTTCTTTATGCATGGATATTCTAAATTGTAGGGGTATTTATATGAATTGAAATTAAGCACTCAACGATCCACAATGGAGATACATCTATCAATGAATTATGAAACTTCTTTGTTACAATTTACAATGTTATATGTTGCTTTAAAGACATGAAAAGAGATTGAAGGTGATCTATATGTAGTGTACATATATTTATTATAATATTCGATGTGTTTCTACTTGCCTTAATTTGATATTGTAATTATTTTATTTTGATGTTTTAAGTAATTTTAGAGATATGTTGCTTTAGCGGTATTTTGGCTAAGGATTGAAGATTTTGTCATAATAAGAACAAAACTAATCTTTTTTTGGAAAGTGAATAAATATTTCGTTAACCAAGCTATTTTAACATTACAACGTTACAATGATTTCACTAGGATCCTACATCATTTAACTAAACAATACAAATAAGTAGAAAAATAAAATTTATTTGTTTACAAGTTCCATCTAATCTTCATTTCATGTGATAGGTTATTGTGAGCATTCTTGGCAATAATTGTGGCTCCAATCTAGTTGATTATATCTTTAGCTAGTTGATATTTGCTTGTTTTTCCCCCTTTGTATATTCTTTTATTTCTTTCTTTCCACAAGCAATAAATAGTAATAATGAAAATTGCCTTGAAAATTACTCCATTTTGTTTCTGAATTTTTGCTAGCCTGATTATCCAATCAAGTGTTCCAAACCAATCATAAGTTTGGCAATATTCTGCCAACTTATGCAAGATTCTACTCCACACTGAATTGGTATACCTGTATTGAAAAAACAAGTGATCTCTATCTTCTTTAGCTTCTTTACACAACTCATAAATTGGATCATATGAGCCAAACCACCTAATCTTTGTTCTAAGTATGTTTTTGATGACCAGCTAGATAATTAAGGAGCCTTTAGGATTCAGGGAGTTTTTCCATAACAGATCAAACAAGGGAACATTCTTACTAATAGGTTGAAGGATCTTATAGCAAGATTTATCAGTGAAATTCCTTTGGAGTCTACAATCCAAGTGATGTTGTCTTCTCTCTGCCAATGAGTAATCTAGGGTATTGACTCTAATAAGGAGATGAATCCTTTGAAGTTACCTATAGACATTCCATTCTGAATGAGTGAAGAAACTTTAACATCAAGTGGAATTTTATTCCTTAGGTGACATATCTAACTTCTTTGGAATAGAGGTTTGAATTCTAACTAGTTATCATGCCAAAACCATATGTTTTCACGATTCCTCAACTTGTACTTTATCCAAAGATATACAAGATTCCTCAACTTCAGCATGTGAATGAAAATCTAGGAGTGTTCCTTGATAATTAACATTTGTCAAAAATTTTAATCTTTGAAAAATGTTTTATGTATCCATTTAATCAATATAACATTCTTATTCGTAAATAACCTTCATATTCTTTTACAAATAAGAATCTTTTGCATTAGAGGAATAGGAATGATTCCTAATCCTCCTTGGCTTTTTGGAATTGTCATTTCACTCCATTTGACTTTTGCTCCCTTTGAGTTTTATGTTTTACGAGACCATATAAAAGCTCTGATAATGCAATCAAGTTCTTTGGTTTTCTCTGTTTGACAATATTATGTGGGTTGTCTAGTGAATGTGCATACTATTAAAAACTAAAATGATTAGTGTAACTCTTGCAACAAATGAAAGGAACCTATTTTCCAACCATTAATCTTGGACTTGTACTTCTAAATAAGAGGAATACAATCAGTATATTTAGGCTTAGCATATGAAATAGGAACATCAAGGTATTTGAATGGTAGGGGTTGAAATACTAGACCTGATACCTTACTTAATTCATTTGAATTTCTGATATCTTTTGAACAAAATAAGTTACTGTTTTCTAGATTCACTATCCACCCTAACCATTGTGAGAAAATCTTGAGAATGTCCATCAGAATCTTGAATGAATGTAGATCTGCACCACTCAATAGAATGAGGTCGTTGACAAATATCAAATGAGTGAGATTAAGCTCACTGTATTTATGATGAAATTGAAATCTTTCATTACATCTTGTTAAGTTCTTCAGAATTCTAGATATCCCTTCCATCATTAAGGTGAATAGATAAGGGGACAAAGGATCCCCTTATTTAATCCCCCTGGCACAATTTAAAGTCTTTATAGGGACTCCATTGACAAGAATGCAAAGTAAAGAAGTCTGAATGCAAACCACGATCCTTCCTAAGAATTAAGTTGGAAATTCAAGTGCTTATGGACATGATTGAATGAAATTCCATTTCATCATGTCAAAGGTCTTGTAAATATCTATCTTCCATATACAACTATTGATACTTCTTCCTGAATTTAATTATTACAGCATCTCATGTATAAGAAAAACATTATCCCCTATTGATCTTCCTACAATGAAGGGCAATGATTAATTCTTTTAGAACTTCTTTCAGCCTGTTAGCTAAGAGCTTAGCTATAACTTTATAGATGGTGTTGCATTATGATATTGGTCGATATTCCACTAAAGAGGAAGGGTTTTGCGTTTTTGAAATAAGGAAAATGTAGGTATGATTTAGTTCCTTCAACATTTTAGAGGAGGTTAGGCATTCCTGAACTGATTATGTAAATAGAGTGCCAATAATCTACCAAGTTTTCTAAAAAACCAAGTTGTAAATCCATTTAGTCCAGGTGCTTTAAAGGAATGCAATTTGAACAAAACTTCATTGATTTTCTAGTTGATGAAAGGGGCAATCAAATAAATTGGATCAGATTTTGCAGTTTTTCCTTCTGCAGTACCTCGACGTGACATGAGTGTGCAAAGGGTTCTCAAGAATCTGCGCAGCTTAGGTGGAAGGCGAAGAAGGCCCCCTTCTGGGGGGTCCAAACTCCTTAACATCTTGACTAAGGGAACAGTCAAAGAATCTTTTAATACTGAAGTCATTCTGCAAACCCTCTTTTGTACAAATTAGATTTATAAAAAAAAAGTCCCTAGCAAACTAAAGTAAAGATGGTTGATCACAAATTGGATTCCTTATATTATCTTTAAACTCAATAATCTTGTTCAGATTCCTTCTTGCTAAAAGAGATGCATGAAAGAATTTGGGTTTGAATCCCTTCTCTTAGCCAGTCAATTAGAGCTTTCTGTTTTAAAAAGTGTAGTGTAGATTTAAAGCCTCTTAATGTTCTTTAAGCCTTTGTGTTTCAATTGATCTCAAGTGATTGTTAGAAGGATGTACATAGCAATATTCCTAAGCCTCTCTTAGCTTTTTCTTGGTATCAATAACCATCCTAGTATAGATGTTGACAAATGACTTGATCACCTTGCTCAAGCATTAGTTGATAAGATTTATAACCTTCAACATTTTGGTTCCAACAACTTTATGCTAAATCAAGGAATCCTTCCTAATGAACTATTCCATTGAAGATTCTAAAAGGTGCTCCATGCATTCTTAAGGCAATGAGATTTTGTATATGGATAAGTGAGTGATCTGAGAACAAATTTTCATAAAAATAGGCAGAGGAATGAGAGAATCGATAATAAGAGTAGGAGCCAAATAGGGAAACTATTGATGAATTATTGGTAGTCACCTTAAGTACAAATGGTTTCCACTTCCTACAAGACAAATTTTTTGAGTCAACTGAAGATTTAAAGAGTTTTATCATTCCTTATTTTATTAAAAGTTGGTTATCAAAAAAGGAATTAATGGATTCAATTAGATTTATTAATTTTATTAATTTTGTCTTTATTGTTATCTTATAAATGTTACTTATTCACAAGCCACTAAACCGCTTTGTGGAGAAATGGGTGAAAGCAAGCAACAAATTATAAACCCAGGTTGATGATAAACATGATGGGCACGTCGAGCTAACAATGTTAAATAAAAACTACTTGGGAGGCACCTTAAATATTAGGATAAGTTTAATTTTTATTTAGTTTTGCTTCCATTTTTATGTTAATATAGGATTTTATTAGTTTTTGATGTGTTTTATTTTAGGTAAAACATCCTGAGTCGATTTTTCATATTTGTTGTGTTTACAATATGTGTGTTAAAGTTTCATAACTTTAAGTGACAAATTTTTAAGTTTCCAACTATTCTCTATGGTATACAATGTCACATAGACCTATATGGTCTCTAAACATGACCATGTACAATCTAGATCTTTTAAAAAAATTTTACACACATTTACAGAGAGATACACACTCATTATCCATCCATGTAAGGCAACAACAACTATTTAAAAACCTAATTCTCTTCATTTTTCTCTCCCTCTGCCACCCACACTAGTTTTTTTGCTACCCAATAGCCATCCCTACTAATTCCTTACTACCCAATAGCCAAACATCAACTAAACACTAACTTCCAAATCTCTTGTTCTAAATGAAGCAGGAGAAACCTGAAAACAACCCCTATAAAACCCAAACCCTACTTGAGCCAGTGAACACACAAAACCTAATAAACACATCAGATTTTTCCCCACTAAAAAGGCCCGCAAAAAGATAGCAATGCAGGGAGGTGAGGGAGAAGACACATGGAGTTCTACCATAGGTGACAATGGGAGCTTAGGTAAACTCAGGATTGTGGATTCCGACATAAAGAAGCCAATTTAGGCTCCTCTGGAGGTGCTACAACAAGGAACATAGAAATGGAGTACTTCGATAGTGGGCTTATTTTTAGAGAAAAGATAGTCATTCCCAATTTTTAGCAATGGGCAAATTCTGTATGGAGGAATAAGAGCCTGGAGAGTGTAATGATGAATGAAGATAAGCTCTTCATTTTCAAGTTCAACATAGAGGAAAATGCATAAAGAGTTCTAGAAGCAGGACCTAGCATATGATGGGGCATCCAATATTTATCAAGAAGTGGCATCCAAGTGTGAAATTAGATGAAAGCAAACTGGAGTCATCCTTTTATAAGTTAATATTCATAAGGTGTCCTTGAAATATTGGTATGTCGAAGGTATGAGTTATATTGCAAGCAAAATAGGGAAGCCTTTAGGGCTAGATGAAAACATTACATTAATGAACAAAATTGGGTATGCTAAGATATGCATAAATGTAGATATTTCAAAAAAAGCTTCCTGATACTCTAAGAATCATGAAGTTAAAGGAAAATGGTGAGTTAGAGAAAGGCTCTATAAGGATTTCATATATTTAGATACCAAAAGCTAAAGAAGATAAATAATTATAGAGGAAAAAAGATTATTAAAAGGGGAAGCAAGACAACAAAGACTGTCTAGACCAAATGCAGAACACCTCAATAGGGAATGAAGCATTTAAATGAAGAACAAAATCACCAGTATGTGAATTTGGAGGATAATAATCACGAAAGGAGAGGGCTACAAGTAAATGTGGAACTTATTAATCAGGAAAAGAACCAAGTGGAGATTAGCATGGTAGGAAATGGGATACAAGGGATTGAGAACAAGAACAATAAGGAAACAAAACTGGGGAAAGACAACATATCGAGAGAAGGGAAACAGGTGGATGAGAATGTTGGATCAAAAACAAAAGCATGCAAGATTTGGCTAAAACGGTAGATTTCAAAACTTTTTTGAAATCAAAATGTAGCAGAAATAACATAACCAAATCAACATGTTTCAGCCATAAATGATACGGTATAAGGAAAATAATTTACATAAGAACAAGGTGGTATAAATATATCAACTCCTTGCTACAGCTTTGACTCCTCATTTTTATATCCTCTCTGAAACCTTGATATAACTTTGACTCTTTTGTATCCTTTCTTTTGTAAATGTATCCTCTCCTTGTTGTTGTATCCTCGACCAATCCGATCTACCACTTGTTCTTCTTGGATAACTTGGTTAACAAGATCCTTTGGTGGGAAAGGATAAGGAATTTTGATGAGATTTTTCTTAAAAGAAAGAAGTCAAAAATGAGACTCTTCTCATTCAAGTTTCGACTATGTATGTACGAGAGGAGAGAGTGAGTCAAAAATGCAAGAACACTTCTTACTCTCCTTGTCAATTTCGGTTATCATCAAAGAAAGAAGTGATGTGCATCCAATGCATCACTTCATTCTTTAATCAATCATAAAGAAGCCAATAAATGAGACTTTTCTCATTTGTTTAAGATGGCTATATGAAAAGACCAATAACCTAAATGAGACCTTCTCATTTTCGGTTATGTATGAAAGAAGGAAGAGAGAGTACATCAAATGTGCCTCTTCCTTTCTTTAATCAAACGAATGCTAAAAGGTTACATTACATGCCATCATTAAAAGACAACCATTAAACTATTTAATGATAAGATCATTACTCCATTTAATGATGATAAAAGCATGATAAAAAACCATCTTTAATTTATCAATTCAATGTTAAATGTGCAGCTGCACATTTAGGTATAAAAAACAGAAATATGCCCTCCTTCTTTCTTTAATAACTTTGTTTCAATTTAATTAATCTAATTAATCAAATCAAACCAAAGTCAAGCCCAATATTAAATGTTCATTTGGGCTTCCAATTAAAATACGCCCAACATTCAATCATGGGCTTTAAAACCTCTATTTATATTTCTTACTTTTCTTGATAACCTTCCTAGAAGCTAAATGAGAATCTAATTGGACTTATATAATTCAAACTCCAATAAGCCCGGAATTAATTTAATCTCATTAAAGTTAATTCTAACTTATTAACTAAATTTCATTCCACTAAAGACAATTGGTTGAACCTTGAATTACTAAATATTATGAGAATACATGTTTTCAAATAGGATGTCCAATTACAAACTTTATTATGAACCATATTATAGCTATCCACACAATAAAGGGTAAAGTTACCGTTTTGCCCTTATGTTGGTTTTTTCTTCTAGATCTCCCGTTTTACTCTATATGGTGATTAACATACAAGATCTCATCTTGGTGTTAAGACTTAATGAGTAGCTAGTCCATCAAACTACTGGCACCAGTTTAATCACCAAACTCTGTAAAACATCTAAAAGTGATGATATCACTATAAACTCTTTATTTGAGTGAATGTTTCCTGATACATGTTTCAATTAATAATTCCAACATGAAGACATTGGATTGATACTTTGTAAAAATCAATTCTGACCATATCAAAAATTATAATGAAACATATATGAGTTCACCACTCATCAAGATTGTGGTTTGTAATAAAAGAATACTAAGATGCATGTTTTAAGATTAAAGTAACGACCCACTTTATTCTTTAAAAACATACTTGATTCCAGATTTATTTAATAGTGTCATTATCAATAGTCAACTACTATCATGATATGAAACTCATCATTCCCTTGAAGTAAACTCTTTTTCTGACACGGAGATAAATCGTAACACTATAGTCTAAACCATAATCAAGCGACCGACTTGATTATTCAACTGTGAATCAACTAATTTAGATTGTAAAAATATACATGTTTCCTATACATCTCCATGTATATGCATATTACTTATAAAAGAATCTTGGTACCTTATGATTAGGTATATAATGCTCATACAAATAAAACCAAACTCTTTTGTTTTATTAATAATAAATATTTTCAT
>JAOTAX010122354.1:0-21130 GCA_025629825.1 Erythroxylum guanchezii | reverse complement strand
GAATTGGGAGAACCATCGATGATGGTTCCTCACTGAGTTCGCAAAAACTCATCAAAATTTTGCATCTATTTTTCAGGCTTTGAAGAGTACCCCGCTCGACGCGGGAGTATATCTACTGTAGGCAAGTGAAGGATAGAGATCGGGATCAGTTCGCATCTGCATTAGTGTCTCATAATTGTATTCCGCAATCTTTGTAAACTGATTTGTATTTGTATTTTATGGTTATTGTAAAGTATTGCTAAATGATAGTAATAACTATAACTGCAAAGATTTACTACTGTTTACTGCTTATTCCGTGCGAATGTATGTCTTAAAACGAAAAAGAAAGAAAATTGCATACTGAGTTTTAACTGACTGATGTAGTAGGCCACCCTCGCGGGGCACGGACTCGGATATCACCAATGATATCGGGTTCGGGTCACGTGGGAGTGGCATGTTACAAAAATGACTTCACGTCTAACAATTTTGATGAAAATCAAATAATAATAATATTAGAAATTGATGAACCGTTTTGGTCAGACAGAAGAAACTAAGACGAAAGCGGAAGCAAAAGTGAGACGGAAGAAACTAAGATGGAAGTGGAAGCAAAAGTGAGACAGAAGAAACGAAGACAGAAGCGGAAGCAAAAGTAAGACGGAAGAAAAAGTGAGACGGAAGCAAAAAGTATGATGGAAGCAAAAGTAAGATGGAAGCAAAAACTAAGATGGAAGCGAAAGTGAGACGAAAGCAAAAAGTAAGACGGAAGCAAAAGTAAGAGAGAAGAAAAAGCAAGACGGAAACAATACGAAGACGAAGACCTGATACTACGTCGGACAGTTAATCAGTTTGAGTAAGTTCCAAAACTCAACTGAATAATTGTTTCTACAAGAATCAAGAAACAAGAAGAAAGAAGCGGTTATCAAGAAGCAGTTGAAGACGAAGGCTATAAATACAAGTCGAAGTCAAAGACTGAAAAAGTTAGTGATTTGAGATAGTGATCTTAAGTTTTTGAACTTTAGCAAACATTATATTTGTTGTGCGAAACACAAGAGCTATCATTACTGTAACAAAGCTCGTAATATCTTTCTTGTAAGAGAGAAGAAAAGCTAAGAGCTTAAAGAGGCTAAGTGAGCGGAAATAATACATGGTGTAAGAGACCTGAAGAGGCTCTGTAGAGAAAGAATACTTGTACATTTTGAGAAGAATAGTGAAATCTCATAAAGGAATCTGAGGACTGGATGTAGTCCACGGTTTGGGGTGAACCAGGATAAAATTGCTATGTCAACTTCTACTCTCTAACTCTCTACTTTTAATTTCTATTGTTTTATACAAGTATATAGAAGTTAATTGCAATACATTGTGATTGTTACTTAATAACTTTGAAAAAGCAAGTTTTTAAAGAAATATAAAAGGGGATTGTATTCAAGAAAAAGGATACATAATTCAACTCCCCCTTCTTGTGCATTTTGTATATTGAACGTAAAGTCTATACTAACGTGTGATTTACTTCAGAATATAGCATGAGCAGCTACAGCAATGAGAAGACATCGGGAGTAGCTGCATCCGTGGGAGAAGGGGTGTTTTTAGTTTGTTTTTAATTCCTTATTTATTTTAATTGTGTGGATTTAATCAATACAACCATATATTATTACCATGATTTATATTACATTGACGAATATGTGTGAGTAAGTTTTTTTTTTAGTTAAGGTTAAGATTGATATTGGATTAGGATAATTTTGTGGTATTGATTTTAGCTTGATTGAATGAATATTTAGTCCTAAATTAGCTTGATCACCTAGATTAAGGCCTTAGATAATTAAACTCTACATCCAATGGGATTTAATTTGTCAGAATATTAATCAAGCAACATACTTGAGACTAAAGGATAAATCAACCTTAGGATCTTTTATGAGGATACCTAGGATTAACAAACTTAGTTTTAGGCTTCTTGTATTGAATGCCTTTTATTCTAAATTATCGATGAACTAAGTGGGTAACTCGAATTTAGAAGAGAAGGGAATTCCTAAGAACATTGGGTTCGACTTGCTTAAGTGAAGTAATTCCTAGATCAATCCACCGTTACAATTTTTAGTGTCTAATCCAATTGAAATTTGACACCTTAGCCGATTTCTGTCATTTGATTAAATCTAGTCATTTTTTAATTCATGCCTTGCATTTTGCATATTTCCTTAATTCTCTTTCTTTATTTTATTTTCAAATCAAGCAATTCTTGATCGTCCAAGTAATTTTTCATCGTTTAATTTAATTTTCTTGCATGTTGGGATTCCCATTGGGTATGATATCTGGTTCTTATCGTTTTATATTACTTGTCGATGTGGTGCGCTTACCTCTAGTTGGTCTGGATAGAATTCAATTTATATTTTCTTTGTTTAGACTTGCAACAGAAATTAATGCTATTTTAACTCAGTATAATAATTTTTCTTATGCAGGACATAATGGAGCCAATAGGACAGCTGCAAAGGTGTTGAAGTATAGATTTTATTGGACAAAATTATTTAAGGAAGCACAACATTGGGTGACTAAGTGTGACAGGTGCCAAAGAATTGGGAACGTATAGAAAAGGGAAGAGATGCCAATGTCTTCGATGCTGGAGGTTGAAGTCTCTGATGTTTGGGATCTGGATTTCATGGGACCATTTCCATTCTCTTATGTAAGCAAATATATTTTGGTAAGTGTTAGTTATATATCGAAGTGGGATGAGGTGATGGCGACACCAACAAATGAAAGTAGAGTGGTGCAGAGGTTTCTGAAAAAGATTATCAACAGATTTGGTATGTCGCGGGTGATTATCAGTGATGGAGGTACCAACTTTCGTAGCAATCTAGTTGAAGAATTATTGAAAAGATATGGAGTACAACATAAGATAGCTACACCTTATCACCCCCAGACTAGCGGTCAAGTAGAGGTTGTGAATAGAGAATTAAAGAAAATCTTACAAAACACAGTCAATAGTTTTATGAAGGATTGGGCAATCAAATTGGATGATGCAGTATGGGCTTATAGTACCGCTTTCAAGACCAGTATTGGCACAATGCCTTACAGGCTAATTTATGGGAAAGCTTGTCATTTACCTATAGAACTTGAGCATAAAGCCTACTGGGCTATCAAGGCCATAAATTGGTATCAGAAGGCAGCTGAAGAAAAGAGGAAATTGTAGTTAAATGAGTTAGACAAATTGTGGCTGCAATTTTAAAATAATGCCAGGTTCTATAAGGAAAAGGTAAAGAGGTGGCATGATGAACACATCAGGAAAAAGGAGTTCCATGCAAGTGATGTGGTTTTACTCCTCAACTTTAGACTCTTATTGCTTCCTAGAATGTTAAAATCTAGGAGTTTACCTTTCACAAGAATTAATGCATTCCTATCTGGAGTTATGGGGATGGAAAAGCTTTTGGGGTGAATGGCCACCATTGCAAGCCTTACTTTGGAGGACAAGTGCCCACTGAATGAGAAAGAATATTTCTTAGACCCTGCCATAACCTGAGAGTGATTAAAGTCTTGCTAGTGACTTTAAAAACTAGCATAGGTTGATTTTGTTTATGTTTGTGTTTATATTTTATTTATGTTAGCTTTTGTTTTCTTTGATACAGGAAAAGAAGAAGTAAAGTGTGAGCTGTGAGGAATACGCAAGCCACCACCAACACGATCCTCGACACTAATACCAACAAGCCTCTTTATTTATTCATTTATTATTTTTTGTATATATTATGTGTGGTTGTTGTTTGTTGTGTATCACTTTCACACATTGAGGACAATGTGTTGTCTAAGTATAAGGGAGTGGTATGCAATTTGCATTGCAATTTGCATGTCTTATTTAACTCCCCATTTTTATTTTTATTTTTTATTATATTATTCTTTTTGCTTGTTTTTGTGTCAATTGTCAATTTTTTCAATTTTTATGTGAAATTGTGTGACTGTGTGGATGTTTAGTGGCTAGGATTTTTATATGAATTAGCTTAATTTTGAACAATGTTGTTGAACTGGTGATATGTGTTAACTTAGGAAGTTAGATTGTAATAGCTTTAACATAAACATGTGTGTTGATTAGGATAAGACACTTGATTTTACCCTTAATGTTGCTGATTCACATGTAGTTACTGTTAGAAGCCATTAAATCGACAGATAATCTCAGTTTCCCTTGCATGAATGTAATAAGCTAAAAGAAATGAAGTAGGTAAAAAAAAAGAAAAAGAAAAGTGTGTGTTAATAACTATTCCGCTGACCCAAAGAGGGTTAAGAATAGAGCTAGTAGCAGGTTATAAGCTGTGATCTAGTTGAGTAATCGGGGGCATTCATCACAAATGTTTGTCTTCGTGTCAAAAGGCTAGAATGGTGCTCCAACTAATCAAACTTAATAAATAAAAAAATGTGGTCTAGTTGAGTAACCAGGGGGTATTAATTGCCAAAGCTTGTCATTGCGTCAAAAGACTAAGTAAACGTTACAAAAATATGAAAAAAGTTTATATTTAATAAAAACCCAACTGATTTGATAAACTTGGTAAAAATTTTCATGAAAGGATAACTTAAATAAATAACCATTTAAATGATCGATAATTGTAAATGCACTTCTATAAATGACAAAGGTTTAAATTGAGTTGTTTTTATCTTGATCGATTTGTATGTTTATATTAAAGTACTTAGGCATAACGGAATAAGTCAATACATTGAACTTGTGACATAACTGTTGTTTACGATTAAGTTGATTGCATAACATTTTGAGTCAGTAGCCATCAATTTTGACATTGTACGCTGTATGATTTTATGTATTTTTGTTCTTTACATTATTTTTGTGTTTGATTTTGCTTGAGGACAAGCAAAAGTTTTAGTGTGGGGGAGTTGATAGGTGGCAATTGTACATACTTTTCTTAGGATAATTTGTTAGTTAATTATGATAAATTGATTGTTGTTAACTTGTTTAGCTTATTTTTTGTCTTAGTTTCATATAATTGTATGATTATGTATGAATGTATGTTGAAGTAAATCACTTGTTATTATAGAATTCATGTGCAATATACAAAATGCACAAGAAGGGGGGTTGAATTGTGTATTCTTTTCGTGAATACAAACCCCTTTGATATTTCTTTTAAAACACATTTTTCAAACTCTTAAATGGATATCAAAAATGTTTATACGAAAATATCTACATAGTTAAATCGCAAATAACTTCTATATACTTGTTTAAGAACAATAGAAATTAAAGTAAAGAGTTAGAAGTAGACACGATGATTTTATACTGGTTTACCCCAAACCTTGGGCTACATTGTTAGCCCCCGAATGTTTTTTTTAAGTTAAGCGTAATTCAGATAATTATGAGGTTTGGAGAGATAAAATATTTTTAGGATTAATTTTTTTTTCTATTTATTGATGTCTATGTTAGTGGAATTTATTTCATGGGTTAGTTGAAGTAATGGTGGTAAATGCATGCATAAAGGGGTATTTTGGGTAGTTTACTTTAGGTTAAAAACACTAAGGCATTAAAGGAAGGGCAAGGTGGTCTTTTCTTATTCATTAAGGGTTAAATGGGAAAGGAAAGGTATAGTTTTAGGCTGGAGAAGAAGAAAAACATGAATAGGTGAAAGAAGAAGTGTTATATGAAATTGAAAAAAAAGTGAGAAAGAGAGGTTTCGGTGAAGTTGAGAAAGGAATAGAGTTTTGGGCTAGGCTTCATCTTTTCTTAGTCTTAAATAGAGAGATTAAGGTTACTCAAGAAGGGAAAAAGAAAGAGGAAGAGAAGAGTTTTCTTTAGAGCCAATAATCTCACAAATTGGTGAAGATTCAAGGTAAGTTCGATTTTTGTACTTGGGTATATGGAAGGGGTTTTGGTTTATAAGGTTTAGGAAATACATGGGCTTTAGCAATCTAGAGACAATTTCAGAGAAAGTGCTTTGTGGGTTCTTAATTTTTGAATTCCTTTTAAATGGGAACTTTATCATTGATGAAGGAAATCAAGAAGGGGATCAAGAGAGGCAAGAGGAGCAAGAGGAAAGACATCCGTAAGAAGGAAACTAAGCTGGGTTACATTTTTATACTTGAGTAAATAAGCTATAAATGTTCTTCAAATAAATGGAATTAAATGATTTTTCCAACTACCTCATAAATGTGCATTTATTATTCTTTAAATAATTGAGAATTTGCCATAAGTTATTGTGAAATGATGATGGGAATGAATGTGAAATATGTTATGTTCATAAAAGACAAGTTTTCAAAAATGTGCCATTTGGGCAAAATATTTTCAGTTCATGAATTACATATTATATGGGTTTGGTGTAGTCCACCCAAGAATTGTCACGTGCACGTTGACCAAGTTAAGGCTTCTCTCGCCTCCCGTTAGTGGCACGGAGCTCCTTTATGGACTCTCTTAAGTTTACGACTACACAAGACCATTATGTGGAATTGTGTAGTTCGTCATGTTTATGGATCTGCCCAAATCATTGTAATGTGCTTATGTGTTTACATGTGTTAACAAGCTTAATGAATGCATGACTTATGTGAGTTGTGATTTGGTTTGACAAGTTGTGAATTTGAGGAATATATGTTTTATGGATTTGTATGAGATATTGCTTTGATTTTGAAGGTTTTAAATTGTTTTGCTTATTACCGATTATAAAGCTGTTACCCACGAGCTTTAAGCTGACCCCTATTCCTTCCCCTCTCCAGGTGACGAGATAGGGATCAAGTGAAAGAGAATCGACGCATCACTCCAAAATTTTCATCTTTTTGTGTTTTAGGCTAGAATTGCAACTACAAGGCTTTAGTTGCATTTTGAGTAAATTACTATTCATGTAACTTTTTGTACTTTGGCATTTTGAGATATTGAGGTACTGTGGCTGAAAATTCCCACTAAAGCTTTGTAAAAACTCTTATATTTTGATGTTAATGAAGTATGTTTGAGTTTTGCCGATTTGTACTTTGCATTTTCAAGTTTTTCCATAAGGGTGAGAATGTGTGATCTTATTTCAGGTAAAATACTGTATTGATCTAGGCTGAATTGGACAAAGTTGTCTTTTTAGAAGTTGTAGATTGTTTTCCTATCTTTCCAATGAGATATAGTATGAAATTTTTGGACATTTGAGTTGAGAGATATGACTATTAGAAGTTGGTGATTTTTTCAAAGGGTGAACTTTCGGAACAGCTATGTTAATTGGAAATTTTAGCCCTTATAGAGGCGCAAATTGTTTTTGAGTTCTACATGAAAGTTGTAGGTCTAGAAGTCTTCTTCGAAACGATCTAAGAATGACCTTAATCTGATATTTGTAGTGAAAGTTGTGTCCTTTTTACTACTATAGATCAGAAGTAGAAAAGCAGGAAGGGAAAGTCGCGATCGGGACAATGCGCGATCGCGACTCTGCGAAGCGATCGCGAAAGTCGAGCGCAACTTCGCGGTCATGCACGATCGCGACCCACTGGTCCTTTCCCCCCAAACCTGAACATGTTTCACTCTTTTGACCATAACTTTGTTGTCCGACATCCAAATGGACTAATTTTTAAAGCAATGGATTTCTAACTTATTCCTCTATTTTTTTCATAAAAATTTGTAGCTTTTTGTATTAATCTGTAAAAGTTTGATTGAATCAAAGTGACGAGATCGTAAGGAAGAATATGAGTTGGATATTTTGCGGAACATGCTTTAGTATTTTGGTGATATCTTGATCTTTAGAGCTCTAAATATGATGATTCTTATCCCTCATTAAACTAGAGACATAGAGCTACAAGTTATTTGAAGGAATTGATTTTTATTTCAGTCTCGAAAACTTTCAAGTTCTGGATGGAAATTGAGTTTAGTATGTTGTCTCGGTTATTAATAGTCCATGAATCCTTGGGCTATAAATTTTAGATTTCTGAACCAAATTGGAAGCTTTTGGTGTCATTAGAAACTTAATACAATAAGGAACAAATGTTCTGAGGAAGTCTCATTAAAATTCCTTTTTGATGTTTCCCAAAATCGATTCAGAAGTAGGTGAAATGAGTTTATTTAGAGGTTTGATCTGGGTTCATTTTTTAGGTTTGATCTGGTGTGGGCATGCCACCCTTGTGGGATGCATGTCCAGATGTCACGTAGGACGTCGGGCACGTGACTTGTAAGGGTGAGGTCTCAACATTTATGGTATTAGAGCGACTAGGTTGAGGTCTAGGTGTAGGACCAGGTTTAGGGGTATCCTAGGTACGAAATGGGTAGGTTAAGACATGAAATGCACAAGCATGGTTTTAAATGAACTACTTGCATTGTTTTAAATGGTTTCACATGCTTTGAAATTGTTTTATATGATTTGAACCGTTTTGCATACTTTGAAAATTGTTTTGCATGAACTAAAGTTTGTCAATGGTTTTATATTTAAGGAGTAATTATGCCGCCTCGAAAAAGAACTCAAGGAGCTACGACTCGATCTTGCTCTCATCAAGGGAGCACGGATGAATCTTATGTCCTATAAGATGCAGGGACACATTCTGCTCCAAATTTTAAGGACCTAGTATGCAACAGGAAGTGCCTCCACCGCCTCCTCCTATGCCTCAAGTAAACCCCATAGATCTGCGGTTCTTTCAGGCCTTTGCTTAGGCTTTCACTTATGCCATCGGTCAAGGGTCTCAGGTTCTGATGCAAGCTCCAGTGGAGAGGAGTGGGCAGTATGATAAGCTCTGCAAGTATGTGGCTGTAGACTTTAATGGTACTACAAATCCGAAGGAGGCTGAAGCATGGTTGAAAAGAACAGAGAGGGTCCTGATTTAGATGAAGTGCTCAGATGAGGAGAAGCTAGATTATGCATTTAGTTTACTGCAGGGGGATGCACTCCACTGGTGAGAGTCAGTACCCCATAGTCAGGTGATACCATCGGTACTAACATGGAGATACTTTTTGGAAGCTTTCAGGAGGAAGTAATTTTCAAGGGTATACATCCAAAAGAAGGCCAGGAAATTCCTAAATCTCACACAGAGGGACATGAGTGTGAGTGAATATAACCTGAAGTTCACCCAACTGTCATGATATGTGGCCAACATTGTTGCTAATGAGGAGGATAAATGCTGCAAATTTGAGGGAGGACTTCACTTGGAGATCAAGGAGAAAATCCTGATCCACAACTTCTGTGACTACTAACAATTGGTAGATGTTGCACTCTAGGCTAAAAAACTGGAGAATATAAAGAGTGAGGCGAGCAAGAAGAGGAAGAACAGAGAGCAATCTTCTAAGAAAGGATTGAGTATTCTAATGCTACAGTGGAGTACAAGGAGTCACCACTCACAGAGTGAAGTGGGAAATAGTGGCCCTTCCAAGAACAAGCAGGCAAGGGCAATTTCAGGGCAAACCTCAAATGTGGGAGGCATAAGAAGGAAGGGGAGGAGTAGATATACAAACCCCCAATGTCAGCATTGTGGGAAACTTCACAAGGGTGAGTACTTTAAATTACTTAGAGCCTGTTTCCGATGTGGGGAGAAAGGACACATGATCAAGGACTGTCCCCAGATACCGAGGCAAGAAGGCTCGTAGATGTAAGCTACGAGGAGAGTTGAAACAGTGGAAACCCGACCAGCCACTAAAGTGAGCAGTTTTGGAGCTGCAAAGAAAGCTATTCCTGTAGGAAGGCCAAGGGGTCAGGCACAGGTAAGAGTGTTTGTCATGACAAGGGAAGAAGCAACAGCTGCACTAGAGGTTATCACGGGTATGGCCCAGTTATTTGATTCAGTAGTATATTTACTAATTGATTTTGGTTCCACGCATTCTTTTGTTTCTGTAAGTATGATTCTGCATGGTGTGAATTCAGTTCCTTTTTATAGTCCTTTGTTTATTAGTACACCTCTAGGGAAAAGTGTAGTAATCAGTTAAGTATATAAAAGCTGTGAGCTCTTCATTGATGGTGCTAGACTGGTAGTGGATTTACTACCTCTAGACTTGAAAGGCTTAGATGTTATACTTGGAATGGATGTTATGGAGAAATATCATGCAAAGTTAGATTATGGCTTTAAGGAGGTGGATTTTGATCTGGGGAATGGTAACATGGTGATTTTCAGAGGGGACAAGAAAGTGTCATCACTAAGAATTATTTCTGCTTTACTAGCTGACAGGATGATGAAAAAGGGGTGTGAAGCCTTCTTGGCGCAGGTTATGGATGTTGATGTGGAGGAAGGGAGCTTAGAGGATTTTCCAATTGTAAGGGAATTTCCTTATGTGTTCCCAGAGGACTTACCTGATCTGCCACCGGTGTGGGAAATCGAGTTTGCCATCGACTTGATTCCCGTAACTGCACCCATTTCCATACCAACATATAGGATGGCTCCAGCTGAATTGAAAGAACCTAAGGAATAGTTGGAGGAACTTTTAGAGAAGGGGTATATAAGGCCGAGTTTGTCACCTTGGGGAGCGTCTGTTCTATTTGTTAAGAAAAAGGATGGAACATGGCGGATGTGTATTGGTTATCGGAGACTCAACAAGGTGACCATTAAAAACAAGTATCCTTTGCCACGAATCGATGATCTATTTGACCAGCTGTAGGGAGCAAGGGTCTTTTCTAAGATTAATCTCAGGTTAGGTTATCATCAGCTTAGAATCAAGGAATCTGATGTAAATAAGACAACCTTCAGGACATATTATGGGCATTACGAGTTCCTAGTTATTCCTTTTGGTTTGACCAATGCTCCAACCGCATTCATGGATCTTATGAATAACATCTTCAAGGAGTATCTGGATTAGTTTGTCATAGTGTTTATAGATGACATTCTGGTGTATTCCAAGAGTGAAGGGAAACATGAGGAACATCTCAGGATAGTACTGTAGACACTGAGGGAGAGGGAACTTTATGCCAAATTCAGCAAATGTGAATTTTGGCTTCATGAAGTGGTATTCCTTAGACATGTAATTTTTGAGAATGGGCTACATATTGATCCGAAGAAAATTGAAGCAGTGGTGAAGTGGCATGCACCCAAGACAGTAACAGAAATGAGGAGTTTTTTGGGTCTGGTAGGTTACTATAGGAGGTTTATGGAAGGATTCTCCATGATTGTTGCTCCACTAACCAGGTTATTGAGGAAGAATTAGAATTTTATCTGGAGTGATGAATGCCAGAAGGGCTTTGAGGAGTTTAAGCACAGATTGACAAGCCTATGGGAGATGAGGGTTATACAGTGTATAGTGATGCTTCAATAAGGGGTTTGGGTTGTGTATTGATGCAAGGAGACAAGGTAATAACATATGCCTCGCGGCAGCTAAAGCTTTATGAGTTAAATTATCCGACCCATGATTTAGAATTGGCAGCAGTGATTTTTGCCTTGAAGATTTGGAGACATTATTTGTATGGGGTTCGGACGAAGATTTTTACTGACCATAAAAGTCTCAAGTACTTACTGAGTCAAAAAAAACTAAATTTGAGACGGAGAAGGTGGATTGAGATTCTTAAGGATTATGATTTGTTGATTGAGTACCATTCAGGCAAGGAAAATGTCGTAGCGGATGCCTTGAGTAGCAAATCATCAATAGCCCATGGTCAAATGGTTTATCTGCCATTATTGGATGAGATGGCCAAGCTTAGGATAAGTTTAAAGCAGCAGGAACCTGATTGTATTGTTGCTACCTTTAGAGTGAGACCGATACTTAGGGAGAAGGTTAGGGAGTTACAAGCACAGGATGCAGATTTGAGTAAGCTCCGAGAAGAAATTCAAAATGGCAAGAAATCTGAAGTGATAGTGAGGGAAGATGGACTTATGGTTGTAAGGAATAGGCTTTGTGTCCCAAATATGAAGGAGGTGATGGATGAGATACTGGATGAGGCACACAATGCACCTTATGCGATGCACCCCGATAGCACTAGGATGTACAGAGACCTGAAAGAGCATTTCTGATGGAAAGGCATGAAGAGGGATGTGGCAAAATATGCAAGTAAGTGTCTAGTGTGCCAGCAAGTCAAGGCTGAACACTAGGCACCTTTAGGCAAGTTAAGGTCATTGTCCATTCTTGAGTGGAAGTGGCAAAGAGTGACTATGGATTTTCTGATAGGGTTTGCCTAAGACTAGTAGGAAGCATGATGCCATACGGGTTATTGTGGATCGTTTGATGAAGTTAGCCCATTTTCTGGCAATTAAACAGACTGATTCTCTGCATATGCCAGCAAAGAAGTATATTGATGAGATAGTAAGATTACGTGAGATTCCAGATTCTATAGTTTCTGACAGAGATCTTCGATTTACTTCAAGATTCTGGGGAAGCTTACAAGAGACTCTAGGAACCAAGTTGAGTTTTAGCACTGCTTTTCACCCTTTGACATATGTTCAATCTGAGAGGACCATTCGGACCCTTGAGGGAATGCTCAGGGCATATGCAATGGATTTTAAAGCAGCTTAGGATGAGCATTTTCCATTGGTTGAATTTGCTTATAATAATTCGTACCATTCAAGCATTCAGATGGCTCCTTATGAAGCACTATATGGGAGGAGATGTAGAACTCCTATATGTTGGGATGAAGAAGGAGAAAGGAAGCTAATAGGACCATAATTGATTCAGATGAAAGTTGACAAGATCAAGTTAGTTAAGCAAAGGCTTAAAGCGGCTCAGGATATAATGAAAAGCTATACTGATGCCCACCGGAAGGAAATGGAGTATAAAGTCAATGAGAAAGTCTTCCTTAAGACATCTCCTTGGAAAGGATTAATGAGATTTGGCAAGAAGGGCAAGTTGAGCCCAATATATGTGGGTCCTTATGAAATTCTTGAGAGGATAGGACCATTAGCCTATAGGTTGGTGCTACCACCGGAATTAACACAGATTCATGATGTCTTTCATGTTTCCATGTTGAAGAGATATAGATCAGATCCCAGTCACATCATTCAAACCACTGAGGTTCAGTTAAGAGATGATTTGACTTATGACGAGACTCTAGTGTAGATCTTGGATACTAAAGAAAAGGTCCTCAGGAACAAGACAGTTCAACTAGTAAAAGTCCTATGGAGAACCCATTCTATAGAAGAGGCCACGTGGGAGCCTTTGGAAGCCACAAAGGTGAAATATCCATACCTTTTCAATGATTCATGTAAGAATTTCGAGGACGAAATTCTTTTAAGAGGGGGAGAAATGTTGGCCCCCGAATGTTTTTTTTAGTTAAACATGATTCAGATAATTATGAGGTTTGGAGAGATAAAATATTTTTAGGATTTTTTTTCTATTTATTGATTTCTATGTTAGTGGAATTATTTCATGGGTTAGTTGAAGTAATGGTGGTAAATACATGCAAAAAGGGGTATTTTGGGTAGTTTACTTAAGGTTAAAAACACTAAGGCATTAAAGGAAGGGCAAGGTGGTCTTTTCTCATTCATTAAGGGTTAAATGGGAAAGGAAAGGTATAGTTTTGGGGCGGAGAAGAAGAAAAACCTGAATAGGTGAAAGAAGAAGTGTTATACGAAATTGAAAAAAAGTAAGAAAGAGAGGTTTCGGTGAAGTTGAGAAAGGAATAGGGTTTTGGGCTAGGTTTCATCTTTTCTTAGTTTTAAAGAGAGAGTTTAGAGTTACTCAAGAAGGAAAAAAGAAAGAGGAAGAGAAGAGCTTTCTTTAGAGCCAATAATCTCACAAATTGGTGAAGATTCAAAGTAAGTTCGATTTTTATACTTGGGTATATGGAAGGGGTTTTGGTTTATGAGGTTTAGGAAATACATGGGCTTTAGCAATCTAGAGTCAATTTCAGTGAATGTGCTTTGTGGGTTCTTAATTTTTGAATTCCTATTGAATGGTAATTTTATCATTGATGAAGGAAATCAAGAAGGGGATCAAGAGAGGCAAGAGGACCAAAAGGAAAGACATCCGTAAGAAGGAAACTAAGCTGGGTTACATTTTTATACTTGAGTAAATAAGCTATAAATGTTCTTCAAATAAATGGAATTAAATGATTTTTCCAACTACCTCATAAATGCGCATTTATTGTTCTTTAAATAATTGAGAATTTTCCATATTTTATTGTGAAATGATGATGGGAATGAATATGAAGTATGTTATGGTCATGAAAGACAAGTTTTCAAAAATGTGCCATTTGGGAAAAATATTTTTAGTTCATGGATTACATGTTATATGGGTTTGGTGTAGTCCATCTAAGAATTGTCACGTGCACGTTGACCAAGTTAAGGCTTCTCCCGCCTGCCCGCTAGTGGCACGGAGCTCCGTTATGGACTCCCTTAAGTTTACGACTACACAAGACCATTATGTGGAATTGTGTAGTTCGCCATGTTTATGGATCTGCCTAAACCATTGTGATGTGCTTATGTGTTTACATGTGTTAACAAGCTTGATGAATGCATGACTTATGTGAGTTGTGATTTGGTTTGACAAGTTGTGAATTTTAGAAATATATGTTTTATGGATTTGTATGAGAAATTGCTTTCATTTTGAAGGTTTTAAATTGGTTTGCTTATTGTCGATTATAAAGCTGTTACCCACGAGATTTAAGCTCACCCCCATTCCTTCCCCTCTCCAGGTGACGAGCTAGGGATCGAGTGAAAAGAATCGAGGCATCACTCCAAAATTTGCATCTTTTTGTGTTTTAAGCTAGAATTGTAACTACAAGGCCTTAGTTGCATTTTGAGTAAATTACTATTCATGTAACTTTTTTTACTTTGACATTTTGAGATATTGATGTATTGTGGCTGAAAATTCCCATTAAAACTTTATAAAAACTCTTATATTTTGATGTTAATGAAGTATGTTTGTGATTTATATTCCAAAATTTGTACTTTGCATTTTCAAGTTTTTCCATAAGGGTCAGAATGTGTGATATAATTTCAAGCAAAATGCTGTATTGATCTAGGCTAAATTGGACAAAGTTGTCTTCTTGGAAGTTGTAGATTATTTTCCTATCTTTCCAATAATATATAGTATGAAATTTTTGGACATTTGAGTTGAGAGATATGATTATTAGAAGTTGGTGATATTGCATAGGGTGAACTTTCAGGACGGCTGTATTAATTGGAAATTTTAGCCCTTATAGAGGCAAAAATTGTTTTTGACGTCTTCATAAAAGTTGTAGGTTAGAAGTCTTCTTCGAAACGGTCTAAGAATGACCTTAATCTGATATTTGTAGTGAAAGTTATGCCCTTTTTACTACAGGTCGGAAGAAGAAAAGCAGGAAGGGAAAGTCGCAATTGCGTATTACGGAGCAATTTGTGATTGCGCAATTATGAGAGCCCGACTTCACGGCCGTGCACGCAGATCGCGATAGTGCAAATGCACGATCGCGACCCGCAAGTCCTTTCCCTCGCAAACCAGAATATGTTTCACTCTTTTGACCATAACTTTGTCATCTGACATCCAAATGACCTGATTTTTGAAGCAATGGATTTCTAACATATTCCTCTATCATTTTATAAAAATTTGTAGCTTTTCGTATTAATCTGTAAAAGTTTGATTGAATCAAAGTGAGGGGATTGTTAGGAAGAATTTGCGTTGCATATTTTGCGGAACATGCTTTAGTATTTTAGTGATATCTTGATCTTTAGAGCTCCAAATGTGATGATTCTTATCCCCAATTAAACTAGAGACATAGAGCTATAGGTTATATGAAGGAACTGATTTCTAATTTGGTCTCTAAGACTTTCAATTTCTAGATGGAATTCACGTTTAGTAAGTAGTCTCAGTTAATAACAGTCCATGAATGTTTGGGCTATAACTTTTAGATTTCTGAACCAAATTGAATGCTTTTGGTGTCATTAGAAACTTAATACAATGGAGAAAAAATATTATAAAGAAGTCTCATTAAAATTCCTTTTTGATGTTTCCCAAAATCGGTTTGGAATTAGGTGAAATGAGTTCATTTTTTAGGTTTGATCTGGGTTTGTTTTTTATGTTTGATTTGGTATGGGCACGCCAACCTTATGGGATGTGCGTCCAGATGTCACGTAGGATGTCGAGCACATGACTCGCAAGGGCCAGGTCCCAACATACGTCCAGTCCTCAGAGTTCGTCTGAGATTTCATTATACTTCTCCAAATTTACAAGTATTCTTTTCCTCTCTTTCAGAGCCTCTTCATGTCTCTTACACAAGTATTCTTTTTGCTTCTTAATCTCTTCTAGCTCTCAGCCTTTCCTTTCTCTAACTAGAAAGATATTGTGAGTATTTTTATTATAGTATAATTTGCTCTCAGATATTGCACTTTGAATACAAACTTTTTATATGTAAGTATTAGCTTGAAAGCTTAAAGATCAAAATCTAGTTCATTCTTCGACTACGACTTGTATTTATAGCCTTCGTATCCAACTGCTTCTTGTTTCTTGTAGAAACCATTATTTAGTTGAGGTCTGTAACTAAATCCAACTGACTAACTATCCGACGTTCTAGCATGTCTTCCACTTCGTATCGTCTGTCTTTTCCTCTTCTTCTATATTTTCTCCGCTTCTTCTGTCTTATTACTTCTTCTGTGTTTCTCCACTTCTTCTGTCTTTTTACCTCTTTTGTGTTTTCTCTGCTTCTTTTGTCTTTTTACTTCTTCTGTGTTTTCTCTGATTCTTCTACCTTTTTACTTCTTCTGTGTCTTCTCCTATTCTTCTGTGTTTTTACTTCTTCTGTGTTTCTCAGCTTCTTTTGTCTTTTTACTTCTTCTGTGTTTCTCCACTTCTTCTGTCTTTTTACCTCGTCTGCGTTTCTCTAGGAAATCCAAAATCATATATATATATATATATAGAGAGAGAGAGAGAGAGAGAGAGAATTGACGTATAGATTATGAAGAATTAAGAGAAAATTTTATTAAATAATTAAATGCCATAAAGAAAGAATTCGTTGATAAGCTTGATGTTTGTTGGAGAATAAGGAAAAGAAGCACTCACGAATCTCAATAAAAATGTAACATCCTATTACCTGCGGGGAGGTTAGAATTGTAAATTTGAGTGATCAATGAGAGCTTAGAAATGCATTTGCATGCTCATGCATAATGTGTCATACACATACATGTGAATAGTGAAATTTTTGCATATGAAAATAATTGTACATGCATTCATTGACATTCCAGGTATAATTGTTAATAAATGTAATTGTTATTGAGAATTGTGATTTGTTTGTATTGAAAATTGATTTGGAGAGTGTATTAGAATTTTTGGAGAATTTTAGGAAAATTTTTCTGAAAATTTAGGGTAATTTTTGGGCTAGGAAAAATGTCAAATGGCAAACCAAATGATAAATGGTAGTGGAATTTACTGTCAAATCCCAATGGAAATTTAGATAATTGGCTTTAGGAATTATTGACAAGTGTTATTGAAAATTGGGAGACAATTGGAGTAAAATAATTGGAGACAAATAGACTAGTTTTTACTATAAATCCACATGGGACCATAGGAAGATGACAAGTAGTAGTGACAAGTGTCACTACCACTCACCACTCATCCCATTCACGACACTCTTCACTTGAAAGACCAACTAAATTGTTTTGTCTTCAATTTATCTCTTGCTTTCTTCATATTGTCATGGCTCCTTCTTCTTCTCTTCTTCTCCTTCATGATTTTTGACTCACCCACATTGAACCTTGCTCCATCTTTCAAATTTCTACTTCCATCTTATTGTTTCTTCATTTTGCCACAAGAAAAACCTACACTTACCTCCTTTAGAAGATGAAGAACGTGGGATGTTTGGGAGCTAGGGTTGAGTGAGATTTTGAAGAGTTTGGAGCTAAATCAAGTAAGTTTTGTTTTAATGTCATGGGTATGGTTAATTTAAGCTAGAATGATGGGTAAATTGAGATTTGATCACTTGATTTTGCAAGGTTTATGTATGTGTAATGGGTGATGAAAAATTTATGTACATGTCTTGTTTTTGGATGTGTGGGATGAGTAACAATTCATGTAATGGTATAGAGATGTTGGAGATTGAATGATCTTCAAAGTGGTGATTGGATGAGTGTAGAAAGTTGCTGATGAATGGGTATATATATATATGCTCTGTTTTTGATTAATGATCAATAATAGATCATGATTTGTTTGTGATTGATTTATTGAGTTGAATTGGGTAGAGAATGATGAGGAAATGAAATGGAAGAGATAATCTTGGTATAAGATGAGTTAGATGTAAATGTTGAAAGTATGAAAATCTGGAAAATGTTAGCAGAAAAATTTCCACTGATATGCTTTTGTATTTTAGCCAAAACTTGTTCTGTAGTTATCCAAATGAGTTGATTCTTAATTTGGATTAAACTAGAGACATATGACTACCTTTCTTATGAAGAAGTCGAGTTTAAATTCTTCTTTTAAGAGTCTCAAATTTTGATGTGAAAATAAGAATTGGATGTAGCAAAATTTGTGGATGAATGTATATGTTTGTGTTTTATTTTAGGTGTTTATGAACAACTAGGGAATATGAATTAGGTATGGATGATGTTGAGCTAAGCTTGAGGTATACATGAAGTAGTCATCAACTTGAAATGATGAATTTTGAATATGAAGTGCTTGATACTGAGGAATAAGATATGTTAGGGGAAAATGATAGAAATTTTTGAATGATAAGGTGTAGTTGAATATGAGGAATTAAATGAGTTGAGAGTTGAGGGTTTAATGGAATCTAATTGATGTTTGAGTTGTTATGAAGTGGATTTGTGTTAGAAGAGATGAATCTGAGAAGATCATAGGTGTATATGATGTTAGAATGAGTGTAGTAACCATTGGAGAGGCTTTAGAGGGAGTTTTGTGTAACATATGTCCGTTAAACGGACATTAAGTCCATCCAAACACGAGATCAATCCAACATCTTTTGTGAAAGTTAGGAGTGAGGACATAAACATGGTTGCTTCTTTTGACCATAACTTATTCTCTAAACCTCAAAATGACTTGATTCTTGAAGCAATAGATTCCTAAAACATTTTTCTATCTCTCAATGAAAATTTATATTAATTGGTGTTGAATTGAAAAAGATGGATCAAATGAAAGCATGGGAAACTGTTGAAACAGTGTAAATAGGATTTGTTTTACTGAGCATACTTCAGTGTTTTGATTATATCTGGATTTGTAGGATTCCAATTAAGATGATTTTTAATTTGGAGTAAAATAGAGAATAGGGCTACAAATCATATGAAGAAGCTGAATTTTGATTCAGTATCTAAGTTGTTCAATTTCCAGATGGAAGTTAGGTATAGTACATTGTTTTTAGATAAGAACAATCCGAAAATGTTTGAGGTATATCTTCCTATTTATTGAACCAAATTGAGTGGTTTAGTGTCAATAGAATCATAAGACATAGAGGAATACTTTTCTAGAAGAGAGTATGACCAAATTACATCAGTTTCACTTTCTGATTGAATGTGAATAGTAGACCTGAAAGTGTGAGTTGGAAAAATCTGAAGTGAGTCAATGAGAAAGGAATAGAGATTTTAATAGTTTTAGTGAGGCATAAACCTAAGTATAAATTATACTTAGATGAGTTTTGATATGAGAATGATTTTGTGATGGAATGATACCCGGGATTGTCATGAACATGCATTGTACATATTTCATTTCATTCATGTGCATTATTAAACACCTATGGCTGTACAAATTGTGATGTATGTGTATGTTATTTGTTATAGAGGAGAAACTGGAACGTCAACCCACAGACGTTGCCAGAACTTCCAGGCACTAGCTTCGGGAGCAGTTGGTGAGTAACCTAGATGGTTTCTCTCAATTATTGTTTGCTTCTAATTAAATTTTCAATAATGAATGAATGTGATTTGATTGTGGATTCTGGACAGAAGGTTCGATGATTGTGTAATGTCAATTGAGATATTGAAGTGCTGCTTGAATGTGAATGGGAAGACCTATGTGCTTTATAATATGATTGAGTGTGGTACATGCATTCCATTCATGAATGCACAATCAGATAATGGTAATTGTGACCAGAGCAGCCACCGATCAGAGCTTAAAACTCAATGTGTGGAAAAGAGCCTCGAGCTCAAAGAATGATTAAGAGCCTAAGGCTCACTATGTATAATGAGCCTTGTATCCTCATCGGATAAGGGACAGTTATTAATGAGCCCGGTATCCAAATGGGCATGGGACAGTTCAGGCACTCGGTCACAACAAAGTAATAATTGAAAAGTGTCTCATGAGCATTTCATATGCATTTTTGTTTGATCAATTGAAATAAGAAATTTGCTTATGCTAAGTGAAAATGTGATACTTATGTAAAGTGCAGTATGTGATTAGATGTTATGTGAAATGATGTGTTGTATGAATTGAGTGAACCATCGATGATGGTTACCTCATTGAGTTTGCAAAACTCACCAAAATTGCAACGTTGACTTTTCAGGACCGAGAGACGACTCTAGCTACTAATAGGCCCTATTGTTGTGTAGATTGTGATTTGGCAAGAGAAGTCATGGCTCAAAGGTCGGTCAGCTGGAAATTTTAGATGGCTTAGATAGATTTGATATATTTTCCTCTTTCATGTAGTACTTATGTACTAGGTTTTGTTGATATACATGTAGTAAAGACACAATGTAGACTTTCGGTTTTGAGAAATGAAATGAGGAAAATTTGGTTTAAAAAAATTGTGGTTTTCTTATGATGCTTTATAAGTGAATAATGATATGATGCCATATGAAGTGAATGTAGTGATCGAACGTAGCTCACCCTTATCGAAGGATATGTACTGGAATGACCTCCGGGCATTCTGGTGTGTACCTTGTAGTAAGAGGACGCTATATTTAGGTGGTATCAGAGCATAGTTGGCATCTGTTGGGGCTTATAGGAATGTTAAGCATGAAATATTGTGAGAAATGCGGATAATGATTGCAGTTATTGTTTTTTATAGGTCATCCGCTCTAGGCGATCATATTGATCAACCAGCTGACCAAAAATTGGTAGGAGTCAATAGGGAGTCCTCGGTGCCTCGATCTAAGGAGATGCCTCCTAGAGTTCTCGAAAGAAGGAAGATGAGGTATGATAGGCTGCAGAAGCAGGGAGCTGTGGACTTTTATGGCAGCACAGACCCTACTGAGGCTGAGGGATGGTTAGAGAGGACAGAAAGGGTATTTGATCAGATGGACTGCAAACCTAATGTGAGGTTCGATTATGCAGTGTCTTTACTGCAAGGCCCTGTTGGATCGCGTATGGCTCGTATATTCATAATACACTGCAGAAAAAGACCATACAACAACATGAAGTATAACCGAAAATACTTAGGATGTACGAAAATACCTTTATGTCGTGGATTGG
>JAOTAX010122229.1:0-21186 GCA_025629825.1 Erythroxylum guanchezii | reverse complement strand
TATTTTTACTTTGCTTGGGTTTAATATATTGGATTAATCTTTGATAGATTTTATATGCACACTTTTATGAATAATTTGTATTTGTTTTCACCAATTTTTTAATAATTTTTTATCATATATATTGATATGAATTGGTTCTGGTTACCCTGAGAATCGAACCTAAAAATAGGTTAACCGATCATATAGATTCTTTGGGTTCAGGTTCAGGTTCAGGTTCGTGAAATTGCCGAACCTAACATTCAGGTTCAGGTTCAAGTTACTTATGAACGGGTTAAGTTACCTTACCATGAACACCCCTACCACCTACACCCCTTGTTACAATCAAGAAAGACTTTAAATAGGAAGAGTGTCATTGCATAAGGAAAGACGACATCAATTAAGTTACTTGATGATATGTATGGAGAACAATCTTCGTTTACTTTATAATTTGTATCATATCTTTTGCTAATATTAGCATATGTATCTCCATCATCACTTACACTCAATTTGTGTCATCCCTGAAAAAAAGGTTTTAAAATAAATGCCAAATTATTTGAACAATATTTGATTATGATATTTCTTTTATGTCTCATCTTTCAAAACTGTATTAAGACTAGTTTTTTTTTTGAAATATGTACTAAATGGCTCTGCTCATTTTAAGAAAGTATGCACTCATGTGTATTGGTAAGTCTACCTTATTCATTTAAATAAATTAGTTATCATATTTTAACTTAAATAGTTTTGTTTTAAGCCTTAGGTTCCTTAATTATATTAAAATTGTTAATTAGTTAAGGTCTTCAATTTTTTTTTGTCGTAACGATAACATATAGTCAAATTTAAGGGTTTGTAATAATTAAGATTGTTAATTAGTTAAGGTCTTCAAATTTTTTTTGTCGTAACGATAACATATAGTCAAATTTAAGGGTTTGTTTATAAGCAGAAGAATATTTACTCGTTTCTTATTATAAGTTTTATGTATCTTTTCTCCAAAAACAAGAGAAAAGGTAAAAATATGTTTATTTTGGTCGGGGATCACAAAGTAAAAATCAGACGCAGTTTAAAACTAGTGGCATAAAGTTAATAGAAACCACATTCGAAACATCAGAGGAAACAAAACTAAAGGGGAAATAAGGTGTAATATTGTATAAAAAGATGAAAAACAAGTTTTGTTTGATTTTATTATTTTGATAACAATTGATTTGTTTCAAAGTATAACATAAAACTTAGGAATATAAAAATAAAACTAAAATAATTATTTTTCTATTTTATTGGAATATAAAAGGTATACAATGGAATATAAAATTTTATTTTTCTATATACTTCAAAGAATTATCCCAGTTTTCTATATCTAAATAGATGCCAATCTCTAAACATCATTCAGATAGAATGCATATGGAACTCTGAAAAGGCAAATTAATGTAACCTTTGGCAAATCGCTTTTGTATTTTGCGATAACAAATTAATATAACCTTTGGTTATTTGTACGGTCAAGTCGTCTAGGATACAGCAAGAAAACAAAGCCCTAGTAGTATTGCATTAATAAATATGGAAAGGGAAAGCAATATAAGATTTGACATGTAAAAGACCAATTCGCATTAGATAGATTCTACACTTTCTGAAGTCTCATGGGCTAAAAAGTCGGTAAAATTCTAACTTCCATTTAAAATTTTGCAACTTAGACACGTTTGATAGTTAAAATCATTTTTATTTATTAAAAATTAATTGTTGAAATTGTAGGTGATGTGGTCAAAAATGATTCTTTGGAATTTTGGGATAACAAATTCAGAGGTATTAGAATAATTCCAGCGTGACCATTTAAGTCAATGAAAATTTCATAGATATGTATTGTAAGATTGCAGAGTAGGCAAAGAATTATATTACCTCTATGATGATCCTCAAATATATATGAAAAACATGAGTTGAGTAATTCAACCTACTTATAATTTCACCTTTTCTCATATCAAATAATATTGAGGGAATCTTATCAACATTGACCTAAGATTTTCGAAGTTTAGATAAGATAAATTTTTTTATTTAATCACTTCTGAATCCTTAATTCTCCATAAAGCATAACACCTTAGATAAACATGCATCCTATCAGGATGCACGATACACTTTGTGGGCCTTATCGACTTGTTTGGATTTCCAAGGCTCGGTAGGTTCCATAAGCTTTGGACTTACTCAGTACTATGTATCATTTACTATTATTCTATTAACATTCATACGTGACTATAACACAGGCGGAAGCTTATCAAGCATCTGTTCAAAGAAACAAGTATTTTTCAAGAATCAAAGCATCTCTCTTGTTCTCATGTGACATGACGTTAATTCTCTCTTGTTTCAATGTAAGGTTTTCTTCTTCATAATCATTAGGTCATTATTTCAATCTGTTCCTTATTCTTTTCTTCTTCCGTTTCTCTATTCTTTTTTCTTATCTTCCCCTATTATTGATTTTATTAAATCGAATCCATCTTTTATCCATCATGGCTGAGAGTTCCGAGGCTTCTGAGGCTAATGCTTTAGCGGATGAAGTTTACAAGAGTTTGTTCCTTGATAAAGAACGTGGTAAGGTTGATTTCATGGAGTAGGATGGTAAGGAGTGTGATGAAGAGGAGGTGATATCGCAGTATTGTGTGGTTGGACGGCTGATAACAGATAAACCATTGAATTTCATTGCATTCAAGCAGACCATGGCAGCGGTGTGGAGACCTGTGAAAGGTATGTTGATGAAAGACTTGGGTAATAATGCTTTTTTAATCCAGTTCATACATAGGATGGACATGGAGCGGATTGTGGATAGTGACCCTTGGAATTTTATGCAGAATTTGATCGTTTTAGCAGAGGTTTCATTGGGAAAAAACCCTAAGCAAGTTCCGCTAATCAAGGGTGCATATTGGGTCTAGTTGCATGACTATCTGACTGGGTCCCGATCGGAACGTGCGCTTTAGGATGTGGGAAATTACATTGGTACTTTTGTGCAGTCAGATAAACGTAGTTTTACGTTAGTATGGAAGGAGTACATGTGAGTTAGGGTTCTGCTGGATGTTACTAAACCTCTCAAACGTAGAATTCAAATGAAGAATCCGAAGGGTGTTTGGGAGTGGGCTCGTTTCAAGTATCAGAGGTTGGGAACTTTTTGTTTCTTCTGTGGAGTCATTGGCTACTCTGATAAGTTATGTTCCAAGTTAATGGATTATCCAAACTTTGATAGGAGTCTGTTTGCTTATGGTCCAGAACTAAGAGCTGAAACTCGTCGAAGCTCGAATGTTGCCAAAAAATGGTTGTTAACAGAGGAAGAAATTCAGATTGGTGGCCGAAAAGTTGACAATGACAGCCAACATTGGGGTAAGCAAGAGCCTGTGTTTCAACCAACTACTGAGAACAGTGTGGCTCCGAAAAATCCTAGGATTGTGCAGATTCAAAATATAGATAAGGGTAAAACGGTTGCTGCTGCTGCTGATAATCCACATAATATGGTGGATGAGGATGAGGATATGGTTGGGTTGGTTGTTGATGATAATAAACGCAAAAGGATGGATAAGGAGGTAACTCAAAATTCGGCTGAGGAAAATTCAAATGGTTTCCAAATTGATTTAGTGAGTTAAAAAAATTGGTCCGAGACGGGTTCTGGTTTCCAGGCCCACCAAGCCCTATGAGTTCATTAGTCTGGAACTGTTGGGGCTTGGGAACCAACCGACGATAAATGAACTGCAAGATGTCCTTTTATATAAGAAACCAACATTGTTTTTTTTAATGGAAACAAAAGCCCATTGGAATAAGTTGAATCGAATTAGAAGGAGTTTATGTTTTGAAGGTTTGTTTGTTGTGAAGCCCAGGGGATTGAGTAGTGGCTTAGCGTTAATGTGGCGGGAGAAGAACATGTGCTCGCTCTTGGGTTATGGTAATAATTACATCGATGTAAAAGTCTATATGCATGGCCTGCCAGAATTTCGGTTCACTAGATTTTATGGCTACCCAGAACGTAATAGAGGGTGTGATTCTTGGAACCTTCTACAACAGCTGGCTAATAAATCGATGCTTCCTTGGACAGTACAGGGGGACTTTAATGATCTATTGAGCTTGGATGCAAAAATGGGTCCTTCTAGTCAGCCGAATTGGATGGTTGAAGGTTTTCACAAGCGGTGGAGAATTGCAGATTGATGGATGCTGGTTTTACTAGGAATAAGTTCACTTGGGAGAAGGGTAGAGATACAAGTGAATAGGTCTTTAAAAGGTTAGATCGAGCTCTGGGAACATTGGCTTGGTTTGATCTTTTTCCGAATTGTGTGTGTACTAATGTTAAGACTGCAAACAGTGACCACTCTACAATTCATATTAAACTTAATGTGGAGATAATACGTTTTTGACCAAAGACCTTTCGGTTTGAAAACACATGGTTATATAAGGCGGATGTTTTTGATACTATTAAACATTCATGGCATAGTGCGGAGGGTGAAAGTATTATGGAGAAGATGGAAACTATTGCTGCCGTGTTAGCCGATTGGGGGGAGAAGAAACGTAATGATTTTAGAAATAAGTTACGATTGGAAAAAGAGTGGATGAGGAGATTTCAATTGGGTTCAGATCCTGCCTCGAGGGAGTCTTTTAAAGTGGCAAGAGAAGAGTATCAGGCTGTGATCTTACAACAAAAGTAGTATTGGTGTCAATGGTCGAAACAGTTATGGCTACAATTTGGTAATCAAAATACAAAATTCTTACACTTGTCTGCCTCGTCTAGGAAAAGATAGAATTTGATCAAGCAGTTGAAGGATGTTGATGGTGAATGGCGTACATGGGACGAAGGCTTAGAGGAGGTAATCAGTTCGTATTTTCATAAGCTATTTGATTCTGAATAGGGGGATATGGACTTTGTTTTGAGTTGTGTAAATCTGAAATTAATTAATGAGCATAATGAATTCCTAAAATTGCCTTTTACGGAGGATGATCTTAAAACAACACTTTTTAGTATGCACCCTGACAAAGCGCTAGGTCCTGATGGATTTAACCCAGCTTTTTATAAAAACTTTTGGGGTATAGTTGGTCATGATATTGCTACTGCTTGTTTGGGAGTTTTGAATGGTAGTGCGGCATTGCCTGGTTTGAATAAAACTAATGTTGTGCTCATTCCTAAAAAATCCGATCGAGAGAATGTTTCTGATTTGCGGTCAATTTCCTCACGTAACGTCATTGATAAGATAGCTCGTAAGGCTTTGGCAAATAGAATGAAAGATTCTTTGAAGCTGACTGTGTCTAAAAATCAAAGCGCCTTTGTGCTTGGAAGGTTAATCATGGACAATTCGATGTTGGGGTTTGAAACAATGCATTGGCTCAAGGGGAGAAGTAGGGCGAAGGATGCTTTTGTTGCTCTGAAAACAGATATGAGTAAGGCGTATGACTGTATTGAGTGGAGTTTTTTGGAGAATATGATGCTTAAATTGGGTTACTGTAAAGATTGGGTGGAGATAATTATGAGAACCATCACAACAGTTTCTTACAATTTCTATCATGATGGCTGACTTTTTGGGCTTATTGTTCCTAAGCGGGGGTTATGATAAGGCAACCCTTTGTCACCTTATCTTTTTAGATTGTGCTCTGAGGCTTTAACGGCAATGCTCGATTTTTTTCAAGAGACAGGTCAGCTGCATGGATGTAAAAGTGCAAGAAGTGCTCCTCCAATAAGTCATCTGTTTTTTTGCAAATGATGCATTATACTTTTTCAAAGCGACTTTAAGGGAAGCAGAAGTGGCAAAGTCATGCCTTGATATGTATCAGATGGCTTTGAGTCAGCTTGTGAACCTAGCTAAGTCGGAGATGGTTTTTACTCGAAATACTCCCCAAGTAGTGAAAGATGAAGTTCGAATGGTGTTACAAATCTAGGAAGTTTCGGGTTTCTCAAAATACCTGGGACTTCCGACTATAATTGAAAAATAAAAAAAGGGAGTGTTTCAATTTGTTGTTGATAAGGTTTGGAGAAGATTACAGGGATGGTGACGCAAGAATTTAAGCAGGGCAGGGAAAGAAATCTTGCTAAAAACTGTCATATAAGCTATTCTGAATTACTTAATGCAGCTGTTTCTTCTGCCTATGGGTATGATTGATCAAATAGAGAAGCTAATGAATAGGTTTTGGTGGAAAAATTCAGATTCGAATGGCACAACTATTCATTGGTCTTCTTAGGAAAATATGTCTCTACCGAAGAAATAGGGTGGCTTAGGATTTAGGCGGCTGCGGGAATTCAATTTAGCACTAGTCGCGAAACAGGGGTGAAAGATGCTTAGTAGACCATATTCATTGGTGACAAGAACTTATAAGGCTCACTACTTTCCTAAATGCAGTTTCCTAAAAGCAACAGGTGGATCGAACCCAAGCTTTATGTGGCAAAGTTTCATTAAAACATAAGACATCCTCAGAGAAGGTAGTCTGTATAGATTTGGAAGTGGAGCTGCAATCTCAGCTTTCGATGACCCATAGATTCCATCTTTACCTGGGTTTCGAATTCAATTGGAAAATAATATAGACAGGGTGATAGTTATTGTTGTTGAAGTTTGAAGTGAGGATGAAAGGTAGTGGGATTCGGAGAAGATTGATTTGCTAATGTCAAGTGAGGAGGTGGCTACTGTTAAGAAAATCACTTGTTTAAGACATGATTGTGATGATGTTTGCATTTGGATTAAAGATAAAAGTGGCCTCTATAATGTTAAAAGTGGTTATAGGTTACTGATGAGCAGATTTCATGTTAATAATTCATTGTTGGCTCTACCATGAAGCTGGTTATGGAAGTTAGATTTGCCAAAGAAGATTCTAAACTTTTTATGGCGTTGCCTTCGTGGTTTTTTTCCGGAGAAGGAGAGGTTGAGATATCGACATGTTGACATTGATGAGGTTTGTCCTTTATGTAACTAGCAAGTTGAAACAATTTTCCATATCTTGTTTGATTGTGTCTTTGCAAAGGAAGTGTGGTTTTGGAGCAGGTTGCCGGTCAGTTTTAATGTGTAGTCTATCCAATAGTGACTACAAGACATTATGACAGTTTGGACGATGGAGCAACAACAGCGTGGTGTAGCGATTATGTGGGAGGTTTGGAGGTCTAGAAATGAATTTGTTTGGAACTAGAGACGTACTTTAGCTGGCGCAGTATGTACAGTAGCTGACTGTCTTATTTCAGATTGGAAGGCGGGAATGGCAGCAAGGAAGGTTGGTGTATTATCTAGTGCAGCGTCTTTAACAATGAAATGGGAGCTACCTGCTGAAGGTACTATAAAATTAAATGTTGATTCAATGTTTCAACATGATTCCAGTGTAGCAGGTGCAGGATGGATCCTTCGAGATCATATGGGACATTGCTTAGGTGGTGGTATGTACAATAGTGGTGTGGTTGAAAGCCCAGTTATCGCAGAGGCAGTTGGTTTGAGGGAGATGCTTAGTTGGTTGAAAGGAGTTGTTCCTGACAGATTGATTGTAGTTAAATCAAATTGCTTGCAGCTATTAGAGGAAAACAAAATGGTTTTTATCTTGGTGGTTTGGTTTTTGATATTAAAAGCTTGTTAGATCAATTTAGATCTATAGTTGTTTTTCATGTTAAGAGGTCGGCAAATCAAGTTGCCCACATGTTAGCAACGACATCTGGTTTTATTTTTGGCTCTCAATTATGGGGTTTTGCCCCCCTAATTTTATTTCCGATGTAATGGCTTTTGATCTAGTATAATAATACCCGTTACATTTTCAAAAAAAGCGTCTGTTCATTATAAGTGTAAAGTCGATTTTACGATTCCTAACAATCAAGAAGCTTGTTTAAGGTATAACTTGCACGTCATATTTGATTTTGCTTCGGGGAGTTAAACATCACTCTTTAGATAATGTAAGCTAGGTTGCCACCCCTTCATTTTCTATATCTTTGACTTCTATTAATAGAAAAATGTTTCAACTAGTAGGGCAAGCATTAGTTTGTCCAACTCTTCCGTTAGTAAGATATTAAAGTCGAAGGATGTTTTATCTTACTCTCCTCTTAAAGACAATGATAATGAGTTTAAACTCAGACTCATATTGCATAAACTAAGCTGGAATGAATTTAAAAGCATGTGAAAAAAAATTCAATATCATTGAGCATATAAACATTTGATATCTTATAGTAGAAGAAAGAGTTTATCTAAGACTTGGTGACGTTGGTTTACACTATGACACCTTTAAATGTGATATCGGGATACTTTTCATCACATCATAGACTCAATAATCCTTTATCTAGGTCAGCTTCATCTATGCATTAAGTACCTTATCTCAAGCTTTATAATAGCCTATCACATTAGGGATATGACAAAGCCCAAAATTTTTAAGTGTACATATCACTGCAGGCTTATTATCCCCTATTTTGATGGTCTAATGTGAGCACTAGGAGTAGGTGTCACCTTTTGATTATAAACTAAAGGTTTGCATTATTATAAGGAATTTTTTCCTCTTAAAATTAGCAAGGGTATGGCATTTTAGGATAATACATGGGGTTTAAACAACATATTTAACTATTGGAATAAGGATAATTTGAGTTTAAAAATTGTCTTAGACATTGTCCAACCCTCCAGTATCCTCTTCTCTTTTGAGACGTTCTTGTTAATGAGCCCATTTTGATTTAAGGAGTGTTGTCATATAGATTGCAAGCATATAGGTCCCTCACCTTGTTTCATTTCAAGTTTCCTCATATTGATTATTCATTTGACACCCATATTATGTACTTTTATGAACATAAATTGGATTATTGCTCATGCAAAAGTGCAAAAGTCGATAAAGAGAAAGGCCTAGTTGGCCCCTAGGAAAGAATGAAAAAGTTACTCACAATGATGAGATCACTATAATCAAGCTAATCTCTTAGACTTTGATTCCTAGTGAAGAAGTTTATAGTACTACTATTTGACAATCATAATATTACTAATGCATTTGTAGAATCTAAGCCCTCATTGGTTGAAAAGGAAGATAAATTTAATGATATAGATGAACTTAAAAGGACTAGTCCTCTTATTGAAAATCTACCAGGTCTTTATATAAAACCCCAAACTTTTTTTTTTTCACGTGTTTATAAAATTTCATTTTGTGTGAATGATGTCTTCGGGCTAATGTAAATTTTATTTTCTCTAAAAGGTGAATTAGGAACCCAACCCTGAATGACAAGTATTAAAGTCAAATGATAGTCGAAAAATATTAGAATTGACTGGTATGAAAATTGACCCAAAATAAATTCAATTGGATGAATTTATGATAGATCAAAATTAACTTTGATTTAAATTGTTACGGAGTAAATTTAAAGTATTCTTGGGCTGAAATATAGGGACATAAGAATCAGTCATAGTTACGGATACTTAAAGTAAATCGATCCAACTTATATGTTATATTTAGGTGTAACATGTTATTAAGTGGACATAAAATTTCTATCGAATTGGACAAATTTTTCTTAAGTCATTTAATTATTTTGGAAAAGAAATAATACATGTACATGTGAATGAACCTTAAGTGACAGTTGTCACATACATGAAGAAATTCTCATTGTTTTGGAACAAGAATGCATGAAAATCTTATGTTGTCACGTTTATAAAGGAGTAGATGTGAAGGACATAAAATTCTTTACATGAGGACCAATTCATGTTTTGGACATGTGTCATATTAATGAGATAAAATGAGAACAACTTGTTATACGTGGGAGACAAGTATTGCCGTGGATGTTACAAGGGATTAATGACTTAATTAAACAAAGATGGTGAAGGATAAAACAATGGACAACTGATGGAAGTTAAGTTTGCAATGTGTGGGCAACCCTTTTTAACGTGTAACATGTAAAACAAAGATGATGGGAGCTGCTTCACCTTCATTCCACCGAAACTTTAGCTCTCCTTTGGACCAGAATTGCTGAAGAATAATTGCAGCTAATCTTCACACATAGGTCTTCCAAGTTACTATCTTTGGGAAATAAATTCAGAATGTTGTTTAAGCCTCCAACTATGGACAAAACGTCCATCAACGCCAACTACATGTAGGGAAAAGATGGGTAGCATGTTACCATATGATTTTAGGTATGTTAAACCACTTTGTCCATCCTCTTTAGCCGGTCACGTGAATGCTTAAGCTGGAAACATGAATTTCCTTATGAATTACATGAATGTTTAAGCATGATTTAAAGAAAGTGGTAAGTTTTCCTAACTATGTTTAGTGAAATTATGCATTAGGATTCTCGGTTTCCTTGAATAGTCTTAGTGTTTTGGCCATAACTTAGTATACAGAACTCCAAATTGGGTGATTTCAACTGTAAATGAAACCTAAGACATAGTAATAAAAATATCTAGAGGAGACCTAGACCTAATTCTAGCTGAATGATATTGAAAATTAAGATTGATTACGGTGACATGATATTGTCCCTTTGTTGAAGCAGCTTGTGATATTTGATACGTGTTTCATAATTTAGAAGGTAAAATGGCATGATTTTTGATGATATGGAAATAAGAGACATAAGGGAACAAATTTCTAGAAGACTTTAGAACCTAAATTGAATGTTTGATATGTGAAAATTAAGGAACAAGTGGAGGAATGGTTAAATGAAGAGAAAAACAACATGGTAAATGGAGAGGAAAACAACATGTATATCCATGTCTTATGAATGTTATTCAATGGGTTTTAATTGGTAGAATGTAGATGCTATATATGTGGCTTAACGACTGTTCAATGCCAGCATGCATATTGTACATAGTTCAATGGTTCAATGTAAGGAAAATAGTAGGTTTATATTATGTACGTTATTTAAATAGAAAGAAGACAACATGTATAAATCATGGAAGTTGTTCAATGGTTGAATGAAAAGAAAACAGAATTTTAATCTTACAAAATGCTAAGATTTTGGCTAAGCCCTTTGTCATAAAATTTGTAAAACAAGGTGGTAAGTTATGGATGTACTTGGTAGGTTTTAGGAACCCTTCAGGGGGTCTCCCTCATAACTAAGTAAGACAATAAAGTTTTCTTGTCACTATAGACTTAGGATTAATAAAGGAAAAGCACCGAACACGTGAGGGTGGTTAATGAAAAATGAAAAACAGTGAGTGTGTATTTAAATTGATTTTTTAAGATGGTTTTTACCTTACTATGAAAAGTATGTTTATGAATAATTCCATTGGTGCTACTACTTGAATTTAAAAGTTAATCTTCATGAGGTTTACATATGCTTTGATTTAGCATTGAATTGAGTTTTGGATACACTTGGAAACTAATAATACGTACACATGTTTTGAATTGGTATTGAATTGAAAATTGCATATGTTTTAAATTGGTATAGAAATGGATTTTGAACATGTTTTGAATTGGCATTGAAATGCGTCGCGCTTATGTATTAATTGTGATTTAGCCTATGGTACGTCGTTAGGTCTTTATACATATGATTATATCGATTAGAGTACGCCCTAATGTGCACGACGATGTTTGGGGGGTGTCTGTCACTAACATGGGTGGTGTTGTGTCTGTCAGTCACCCTCCGCACATGTAGAGTATATATTGTGCAAACACTGTTATAGGTAAGCAATGCAGAATCAATTCCGTAACCTCTAATTTATATGTAGTGCTAGCATCATTACGGATAAGCGATGCAGAACCAGCTTCATAACAATTGATATATAGAGGCTAGCTAGGCACGGGTAAGTGATGCAGAACTAGCTCCATCGCCTTACACCTAAGGATACCATATGGAAAAGAAAATTAGTGATAGGCTATGTTTTAAAAGAAAGTTCATCAAAGTATTGATTATGATCATTGTATACTTTACAAGAAAAGTGGAACTTGATCTTAAAAAAATATGCATGTTTTCTTTTACATGTGCATTGATCTTATGAAAAGAAAAGAATGTGTTTTGTAAGAACATTTGTTATTACTTGAAAAGAAAAGAAATTGCTTTCTTTTATGAAGGTTAATATTTGAATAAATGTTTTTATTGGAAACCAATAACACTCACTAAGCACATTTAGCTCACCCTTTATTTTTTGTTTTTAAATAAAACCTGCCAAGTGCATGCTCAGGGGCTTCAATAGCAGGGACTCCACTGCACGAATAGTCAATTTCATCAAGTGTTGCTATATAGGCATTTTTATTTTGCCTTGTACAATTTTTTTTAGAACTACTACATATCTTTGTGCATATTTTGGAAAGTACATTTGTATAAAGAATGTATGTGTATAAAGGTTTTTTAATGGAATGCATGACATTTTTTTAGCTTTTCAAAGTTTATTGATGTAACTATTTGAGACTGCAGGTGAGTGGATTTGAAGTCTACAATTTGGAGTTGAGAAACTGATGTGATAATAGAAGTGTTTTGAACTTTTACAGGGACTTTGAAATTTTTGGGATGCCAAAACACAATCGTTATGCTGTCAAAATTTTTAATAAACTGAAAAACAAAACTCCACTGTTTACATTTCTTATTATGAATCGAAGCATTTCTTTAACAAGGGCAATAGGCTTAGTTTCACTGGAACTTTCTAGCTGACTTAGATATCAACTAGAGAGCCATCGTGGAGTGTCGGGCAGGTCACCTAGTCATTATAGGATAGGGGCCTGTCACTTTAGTTCTCCTTTTCCACCCTTAGTTTATAAGTGTGCATTTGTATGACTTCTACCTTTGTTTTATAAGGGTGAAAGATGTATATATAATTTTTTTAGGCCTTTTACATTTTTACACCCAATAAGTTAAGATATTTTACCTTAGTGGCTTTTTTTAATACATAAATATTTGCTTTTCCGTAATATTATCTTACAACATTTTTATTTATTATGGATGAATATGTGTTTTCTTCTATGAATTTTAGCAATATTTTTGGCACTTTGGTTTGTACAAAAACTTGCTAAAGCTTATACTTTTTTTTTACAAGTACTATTAGGCTTATCATCCATTAAAACATGCAATGTACTTTTCTTAAGTTTTTACTCTACCTTATAAATATGTTATAATAGACTTGTATTATTTTTCCAACTTTTAAAAATGAGGAATATAGCCTTTTTTTTAAACTAAGGAGTTAAAAGTGGCTTCCTATAGAACTGGGTCCTTTCTCTTGTAAGGTTTTTATTTTAAAACTATAGGCCTTCAACCTACAATGTCCTTATTTTGAAACTAAGCAACTAAAGGTGACTTCATTTAAACCTAGGCCTTTAGATTGTACGATTTTGTTTCAAAACTGAAAAGTTAATTGGGACTTCACTTAAACTTGATAATGTAGGTCTTTATTTTGAAAACAAGGAGCTAAAAGGGATTCACACAGACTAATGCCTTTAGAATGCATGATTTTTTTAAATAAGTGAGAAGAAGGGGACTTCTCTTAGACCTAAGGTATAGTTTTTATCTTGGGAATAAAGGAGCTTAAATGGACTATAATTGGACTTGAGACCTTTGGTTTGCATGGTTTTTAACATCATTTTTGGAATGGGAAGATATCATACTTTATTTTCATTATTGGTTAATGATATCAGTACAAGTAATATGAAAGCTTATTTTAGTAGAAGTATATACTTAAAAGTGCTCCATTTCAAACTTGAGAGAACTCTAAACCATTTAATTTTATAAGTTTGTAACTTCTCAATATATTTTTATAAGTTTGTAAACCATCTAATTTTAGGCTAGTTTTGCTTGTACTTATTTTCTGCTCAAGAATGTAGTCTTTCTTGTGGGTTTGATACACTATTGGTATATCTTATTTTCTACACTAGCATTCTCCTTATGTTATTTAACTAAGTCTAGTTTAATTCTCAATAGTTAGTTATTTAGTTATAGGCTTGCACTTTTGAGCTAGGTAAACATAATTATATAGGAAGTAAAGCCTCTATTACATATGCAAGATTGAAGGGTGTTTCCTCTATAACTGATTTTGGCATTTTGTGACATATCTATAAGAAGCTGAAAAGTTATTATGGTCATGTTCCTTTTCTCTTTAAATTTTGTCTTTGAACCCTCTAGTAGTGCTATATTGGTTTCCTTTAGAGACCATTTACTTGGGGCATACAACTAACAAAAAGCGATGTATGATGTTTATATCCTTACAAATCGTTTCAATCAAATTATATTATATTATTTATTATGATAAAAAATGGCCAACCATACCTACTTATGACATTTTCCTTAAAAACTTCTTTATCCTCATATTTATTACTTTTGCTAGTGGTTCTACCTCCATACATTTAGTCAAAAAGTTGACAACTTCTAATACAAATTTTGACAATCTAATGGTGGGAGGATATGTTAGTAGGATATCTATTCACCATTTTATGAAAGAAAATGCACTATATTGTTAGGTAGCCTATTATAAGTTGGAATGTCTTTGGCACCTGTCAAATTTTTTTTACTAATTTATGAGCTTATTTCATGAATGTTGGTGAGAAGTACCTTTTTTGAGGTTCCTTTGAGCAAATATGGACTCCTTTGGTATAAGTTGATAATTTTGTTCAATCTTTTTTCCTTTATTATTTTTCATTTTAAATATTCTTACATGCATTTGCATTCAATTTAATTACAAATTGTGTATATTTGTTATTACAACTTATTTAATTCACATACATTTATGTTTAATTTCTTTTTATTATTTTCAATTTTATTCACTCTTAGTCTTCCTTTGTTTTAATTAAATTTCAATTTTTGATATATATCTATAATATAATTTAATTAGTAACTAATTTTTTTAACTAAATTTTTTTCTAAAAAGTGAATAAAAATTATATTAACACTAGTAAAAAGTTATTATAACAATACAACGAGTTTCAATTTATAATTTGATCCTTTGAACTAAGACAAAACAAGATAAAGGTTACAAGAAACCTAAACTTACATATTTCATCTACATTTCATGTCAGGAGTGAGTTTGTTTTGTACATTTTTTACTTGCTATCATGATAGCTCTAACCTAGTAAAGGATGGTTCTAGCTAGTTGATGCTTTCCATCTTCAGCTCCTTGGTACATCTTGTTATTTCTTACTTTCCAAAGTGAGTAAATTGTTGTGCTGAAAATAGTCTTGAAGAGCTCTCCATTCTACTTAAGGTGGTTAACTTTCTTAGTGATGTAGGCTAGAACTCCGTTTCATTCGTAATTCTGGCAATATTACACTAGCATATGCAATACTCTACTCCAAACAGCTTTAGAATACCTACAGAGGAAAAATAAGTGTTTTCTATCTTCCTCAGTTTCTTTGCATAAAACACAGGTGGGATCATAAGTTCCAAACCATTTGTCTTTTGTTTTGATTCTATTATTTATCACAAGCAAAGTGATTAAGGAGGCTTTTGGGTTCAAAGAGTGTTTCTAAAGTATATTATACCACGGTACATCTCTAATGCTCATTCTATAGATCTTATTGCAATATTCATTTGTGAAGACCCCTTTGGAATTTAGAGCCTAGACAATGTTGTCCTCTTTGCACAGATTATGGAGATAAGGTAAGTATCCTATTAAAGAGGTGAAACCTCTAAAATTTCTAGACCAATTTCCATATTGGATGAGTGGGGATACTTTAGCATCAATAGGGATTCTATTTCTTAAATGAAGGATTTCATTTCTTAGTATGAGAGGGTTAAGATCAAACCAATTATCATACCAAAACCATGTGTTTTCCCTATTTCCTAGTTTATATTTGATCCAAGAATACACCAAGTTCCTCAAATTTAGTATATGAATAAAATTCCAAGAATGTTCCCTATTATTTGTCATCTGCCAGAATTTTTGATTCTTGAGGTAGAATTCATCTATCTATTTGATCCAAAGAGCTCTCATATTTATATGTAGCCTCCAAATCTTTTTACTCAACAAGACTTTTTGCATAAGAGATATGGGAATGATCCTCAAGTCCCTTTTGCTCTTAGGAATGGACATTTCCTCCCATTTAACTTTTACACCCTCTAAATTATCATTCTTTTCAGACAATATAAATGCTTTAATAATTCTATCAATCTCTTTGATGACTCTCATTGGCAATGAAAAGTGAGCATTCCAATGAACATACAATTTGTTAAGGACTGAATTGATTAGATTTAACCTAGTTGCAAAAGATATTAACCTATTTTGGCATGCATTGATTTTGGTTTTGTACCCTTCAATGAGGGGAATGCAATCGGTAAATTTTGGTTTTGTTAAAGAAGTGGGGATACCAAGATATTTAAAGGTAGGGGTGTAGATTCCAAAACTTGAGCTCCTACTCAGAGCGACTTAAGCTTCTCTGTGTTGAATATTAATCTTAACTAATCTGTAAACAGATTAAGAATATTTAACATGATTTTTGTTGATTGAATAGTAGCCCCACTATAAAGCATAAGGTCATCAGCAAAGATCATTTGAGTTATCCTAAGTTCACTTTGTTTGTGATGAAATTGAAATCTACCACTATAAGCTATAAGCTTATCAAGTATTCTGAAAAATCCTTCCATCACTAAAGTGAATAGGTAAGGATATAATGGACACCCTTTCCTAATTTCCCTAGCATTCTTGAAGGATTGAGTGGGAATTCCATTAACAAGAATACTGAGAGATGTATTTTTGATGCAAATCACAATCCACTTAATAAACTGATTTGGAAACCTATGTGCTTCTAGATAAGGTTGTATGAAGCTTCATCTAATAGTGTCAAATGCTTTGTAAAAATCTATTTTGAATAAGCAACTTCTAATGGATCTTCATGTATTTTAATCCTTCAATAACTCTATATTAGAAGAATATTATCCCCAATATATCTCTCATCAATAAAGGCTCCTTAAGTTGGATTTATAGTTTCCTTTAGAGCTAACTTCAATATGTTGGCCAATGGCTTGGTAATTACTTTGTACGTTGTGTTGCAACATGAAATAGGTGTATAGTCCCCCTTGGAAGAAAGATTTTACTTCTTACGAATGAGGCAAATGAAGGTGTGATTCATGTCTATCAACATATTCAAAGAACCAAAAAATTCCAAAATTGCTTCAGTAAAGAGATTACCTATGATATCCGAGGTTTTTTAAGAAAAAAAAAGCAAAGAAACCATCTAGTCCAAGGGCTTTTGACGGATATAAACTAAATAAGCCATCTTCAACTTCTTAATTTGTAAAGGGGGGTCACCAAGAGTTCCTTCAAATTCTAGCTTATAGTGCTGTCAAAGAATCTTCTCATATTGAAGCCTATTATATTAGCATCAACTGATCCCATCAAGTTAATAAAGAAGTTCCTGGCAAGTTCTTGTCGGTTTCTTTGATCAAAATGTGTGTTCACTAATTTATCTTGAAGCTCTGTAATCTTATTCTTGTTTCTTCTTGCTAGTAAGGAAGAATGAAATAATTTGTTGTTGGAATCACCCTCCCTCAACCAATTAATCCTTGCTTTATGCTTTAAGATATAATTTTGCAAATTTAGAGCTTTTTGGTGTTCTTTTAATCTTGGAGTTTCAACGACTCTCAAGGTATTATTATGGGGAAATTTATAGTAGGTCTCCTGTGCCTCTCTCAATTAGAGCTTGGTTTCATTAACACTTTTAGTCTGATCCTTGGCAAAAATCTTAAGAGTTGATTTGACGATTTTGAGCTTCTTTATAAACTGAAAAGCTTTGCAACTAATGACTATCTGATTCTAGCCATTTTGAATTATTTATAGAAAGCCCTTTTGAAGAGTTAAACTATTGAAGAATCTAAACGAAGCTTCAGGCTTTTTAATTAGAGAAAAGTTTTGAATATGATTGTAAGATTGATAAGAGAAAGAGTTTTCACTAAATTTTACATAAGATTGAGTGATTTGGTTTAATAAAAAATGATTAACCAAAGCTCTATCTAGCTTTTCTCTAATAAACATATTTCCTTGTTGCTTGTTATTCTAGGTGAAAAATCTACCTGAGAAGCTGAGATCCACTAAGTTCGCCTTTTGAACTAGATTAGTTAACTCTCTACATGTTCCCAATTTGTACCTCCTATCTCCTCATCCTCTTAAGAAGATAGGGTGTAGTTGAAATCATTAGCTATTAGCCAAGGAGTTGAAATCCTAGCTTGGCTAGTTTGGAGGTCTTCCCATAATTTCTCTCCTTGAAATGAGAAATTTGAAGCATATATCACTTCATATCAAATTTTGCATGCATACCAACCATTTGACATTTTAATGCTTATATTGATCACTTTCACCTATTACTTGGACATCTATCTTGTTTGAATTATAACGACATATAATTCTCCCATTGTAATATGAAAGATGGTTAGAGATGTTTTTCCATTCCACTACCAAAAGCTTTAGGCCACCTTACATCTGAGGTAACTTTATTTCAGTTTCAAGGAGCCCCACGATATAAAGCTTTTTGTCAAAAATGACCTCCTTCACAATTGAATTTTTTAGGGGATCGTTTAACCCTTTAACATTCAATACAAGGATTATGGCATGATTTCCTTTTAGAGTTAGTGGCATGGTCCTTAATTTCTTCCTTGTCCTTTAGGGTTCCTTTAGGTACAACAGAGTTCTTTAAGTTAATTTAAGTCTCCTTTGTGTGTTAATCAAGTTTTCTACATTTTGAGACTTCTCCTTTTCTTCATTTATAGTAATTGTTTCTGTTTTTGTCTTTACTATATCTTCCCTACTAGACTATTGGATATTCTAGTCTTATTAGTTCATTGTGCCATCCTATCTTGAAGACTTTCCTTATGGATTTCCATTTTTGACTACCATAATTAGGCTTATATAGATAAGATATAGGGATATCAATCTTTAATAAATCTCCATCCTCTCTAAATTTCCATACTGTAATTCTCTCAGGTAAGTCAAAATTCTTCTTGACTTCAACATATATTTTTACAAAACAAATCCTCTCCATATTGGTTGTTTATGAGTTTATACATATTAGCTTTCCTAAGGAGCTAGCAAGAAAGCTTAATCCCTCAATTGTCCAAAATTCCAAGGGAACATTGCGGAAGTTAATCTAGATGGAAAAGATGTCAATATTACCTCTGTCACAATTAGTTGTAGACTTCCATTTCTAGAAAAACATTGGTTGTCCTCCTAAATGTCGAGGCCTTGCTCTAATATTTTGTTTAAATAAGTTTTTAAACTGAATTTGAACAAAAAAGATCCATCTTCCATCAACATTATTTTTCTAACCCTTTCCTGCTCCATCTTATTATTGCCTATACATGAAGTACTAGGAATGCAGGCGTTCTACTTTGGAAAAAGTCTATCAGGACTGTGGATCAAATATTTATTGCGGCTTTAAGAAGCTCTATAGGAGGAGAAACTACTCTATCTTTCATCACATCCTAAAAAAGTTTCCACTTGCCTTTATTGTATTGAATGTTCAATCTATTCTTCCATGCTCTACTAGGTTGTTTGTAGCAACAAGTTTGTCATTCTTTAGATTCTCATTAAGTCTTAGTTGAGATGGAATTTCTCCAAAATTTGTAACATTTTCACTTCGACTAAGTTCTGGAAAATCCTCCTAGGACAAATCTTGAGTAGATAATGCAACACTAACCTCCTTTCTTAAATGCAAGGCCATATAGTGGCCTTCCATTGAGGTCGAAACCTCATAATGCAGGACACTTAAGGTCTACATTAAGAAGGAAATCAACCAAAGGGGGAGTTAAGTTTCCATAAAAGAAAATTTCAGAGGTAGAAGCATAAAAGCTAGAGAGAGGCTTGAGAGAAAATTCCTATAATTTTTCCTTTCATTATTTTAATTTTTGGTTAATTAAGACTACTACAAAATTTTTTATTTGAAAGAATTTTGGATAAATACATAAAATAGAGTGGGAATCTTATAAGGGTAACTGGGTATTTTAAAATGATTAGATAATTTCGTGTGGTTTCTTAGTATATAGCAGAAGGAAACTATTAGGAAACTTTTTTGATTAGTTAATAACAGCTAAAATAGGTTGGGATAAGGAAACAAATGAGTGAATAACTAATATTTTGTTAGCTCTTAGATCTATGTTTTGAATTAAGGCATTTTGAACATTAAGTGCCTTTTGGAAATTTCATTTAACTATGCAAAATTATAAACCTAGACAATTTCAAAGGTGTAGTCGACTTATAAGAGGAAAAGAAAGAAAATAAGAAAACTTGGAAGCCTCTCTTCTCTTTGTCTCTTTGTTCCCACACACCAAACTTGGTTCTTCCTCCTACTTTTCTTTTGAAAAATTAAAGAAATGTTATTAAATAACAATATAAAGGATTACAATTAGTCCAATAGGAAGATCCTAAGCTCTAGTAAGAATTGGAGAGTCTTCCTTCTAAAGTTACAAATTACAATAATTAAGAGGCTAGACACTAAAATTCCAATAAATTACATCTTAAATAAAGGGTCTCCTTAATGGTATGTAGGATATCAGCTATTGTCTCCTTCTCTGTAGCAATTTTTTTTAATCTCCTGTTATTCCTTTCATTCCAAATCCCATAGATAGAGGACCCTAAGGCAATGAAATAAACCTCCAAGTTGTCATACTAGTTGATGTGAGCAGCAGTAAAGACCACCATAGAGATGGCGTGCGTGAGGGGGACGAGCTTGTCATTCTAGTTGGACCTATGTCCAAAGCTATGACCGAGAGACTCAAAGAGACTCTCTATGCACATGTGGGCCAATTTGTGAAGAAGATGGACTACACCAAGCCTATTAGAGGAGAGAATCACAGCCTAAATTGATTCATTTATCTCAAATCCTTGGATTGGACTCACTTGGGACTTGAAGACCATTGTGTTGGGCTGCGCATCATCACTTAAGCCTAAGAGGAGAGGCGCGGCTATGATAAAACTTGGGGGCACGTTGGACCAGGTCTAGGTGTGTTTTTATTATTCTATTTTGGACTTGTTTTAAGTTATATTTATTTTAGGCTTCCATGTAATATTTAGCCCAAGTCTTTTATTATTTGACCTAGGTATAAATACCCCCTTTAGGGTTAGGGAAAGACAACTTTGAGCATATTATTTTCTTGTGCGCCACCGGCCATATTGAGAGGGAAAGCCCCCCCCCCCCTCCTGTTCTTTTCAGCTTAGCAATTAAATATCACTTATTTACCGATTCAGATTGTGGCTTGATTTTGATCCTAAACAACTTTCTTGGTTTGTTCTTTACCTATTATCTAGGTTGCTCGAGACAAGTTCTTCGTGAGGTTTGGTAGGTAAATTTGAAACCCTAAGTATCAGATTTAATTTTGGTTAATTCGAATCTACCCTCTTCTTGTTTCTTTGAATTTGAACTTTTCAATCCTTCAATTCCGTGGTT
>JAOTAX010121947.1:0-21288 GCA_025629825.1 Erythroxylum guanchezii | reverse complement strand
TTTTTAAATCTTATTTGTTTAATAACTATTCAATATTATTTATGAATTTTATTTATTTAATAATTATTCAATTTTTTTAGTATATCGTTAATTTTAATAATTATTCATGTATCACAAGAATTTCATACCTACAGACAGTGTATTATTTAATTGCAATTCGCAAACATATCAAAATACACTAATTAATATCAAAATACACTAATTGCATTTCACAAACATGTCATAATATACTAATTAATACACTAACGAATATTATGTGTAGAACATAACAGTTCCAAGAGCTTTTTTTGTTGTTCAAATTCAATTCTTTATTATTTGACTTCGGTAGTTAGTCGATCCTGAATTTGTTTAACTTTTTTGTTCAATTCATTGACTTGAGAGTGTAACTCTTGATTAACCTTCTTCAGCTCCTCTAGTTCGTCTCAAAGTCTCTTTCTGACTGAAGTCTTCCCTTGTGGTCGAGGCCCAACTCCCATGCCTACATCGTAATCTGATCTAGTGCCCAAGACTTTGTCGCACACTTCATCCTTAGTCATCGGATGACCTTGTTCTATTGAATCTGCCAATTCCTTACACATTAATTCTTGAAAAATTAAGAATTAGTTAGATACACAGTCTCATTTAAGAAATATTTGTAAATGAATTATGTACTCACCCAATTTTCTCTGCATTTGGTAGTTGTCCACTAACTTTTACTTTTATCATAATGAGTGTGATCTTCTGGCTCATTAGCTACACTTTCAAGAAGCTGACGGTACCGCCACTGCAGTTGTGTCGATACTAAGCTACTTGGTGTAGCCTTATTCTTCTTTTTGGGTAGACCAGGTCCTATGTGAATCACCTACATTCAATTTGAAATTAGATTTCAATGATACTATTAATTGACCACTAGAAAGCACAAACTGAAAGTATGAAGATAAAACTTCACCTTTGGTCAATTAAGGCTGAACGAAGCTTTTTGCAACAACAATGAACACAGCAATTGAGAAATTGGCTCTCCTTGAACCTTAAACAGTGTGATGGACTACATGAGCATCCAAGAAATATCACATTAGACTGTGATGACCCATCATAGGATATCAATTAAATAACACCCTCAATCTTTCATATCAAAATTTCGACTCTGAATACAAAGTCAAGCCCATAAAAATAACACCAAGTAAGACAATCATGTGTGCATGTGTAATAAAGCCAGATATAATAAGCATGGAGTTGAAAATTTACATATGTGAATAGACTTGGCAAAGATGATTATACAAAGGAATTGATAGGGATACTTACTTCTGTTGTAGTGGTGCACTCCAACCTTTGACAGCATAGCATAATATTCGATCTCAAATTTTCGAAGAGGTGGACAGTTGTTGGAAATAATTATCAACTTTGCTATAAGGAAACATACTGATAAACATGTGAAACATGTGCAGATCTTCTACAATCTCAACAAGCATTAATATGATTTACATTATCTTGTATTTCATTTTATCTTCTGTATCTCACTTAAATTTATTCTCTATATCATATCTGTTATTATCTCAACAACTCAAGCATCACAAGACTTGTATAAATATAGTGTAAAGCTATTCATCAATGTACAAGGAAACAATACATTTACACATCAATTTTGTTCTTCTCTATTATCATGGTATCAGAGCTAATACAATAATCATCTCACCAACCCCACACAATTTGCATTCAGCTGGAACTTTCATCAAACACCTATTCAGCCTATCAACTCACCATGACCGAAAACACAGAACAGCATTGCCTACACACCAAATACAAATTTTGCAAAACCTAAAACACATCTCAAATGGCAGATCTCAATTCTCCTACTTTACCATTCAATCAGATCACAAATTTTATCACTACACAATTAAATTCAACAAATTACCTCATCTGACGAAATCAAGTTTCCGTCCTCATCACTCTAATCTTGTTGGATGCATTGATGGCTCCATAACACCACCGGATGATGATTCTTCAAACTTTCCCAAATGGCAAAAATTTGATAGATTGGTATACTGCTTTCTTACCACTTCTTTGACTAGCTCCATTGCAATGCTTGCAACCGATTGTACAACTGCGCGGGATCTTTGGGTTGCTCTAGAAAGCAACTTCATGCAATAGTCAAACTCACAACAGTCTCTACTTCGTTGTCAACTCCACACACTAAAGAAAGGATCGAACTCCATTACTGAATTTCTTGCCTCAGTCTCTGCTATCGCTGATGAGCTTGCTGCCATCGGTGACAAAATCTTTGATGAAGATTTAGTGCTTCTCACCATGAACGGACTACCGTCAGAATATGAATCCTTTATCACCGCCATCGAACACCGAGAATCTCCAGTCTCCTTTGGCAAGAACAGAACGAAACTCCTCATTCATGAGTAGAGGCTACTCTCTTTTCATTCTTATCCTCCCTCTGACTCAACATTTGTTGCATCTTACGTAGGTCACAGGTCCTCTGGACGTGGCAGCACTCGCGGGTGTCATGGTGGGGGACGCACAAACTTCAACCCTAATCTCCAAGGAAGCTCTTCTTCAAACTTGACCACACATGCACTCAACCCGCATGGATTCTCCAATTTTAATACAGATGGGCTTAATCTGTAGGTCACTTATCCTTCTCCGCATTTTCAAGCCCACCAGTCTCAAGACCCAGCCCAGCAGCATCAAAACCATTTTCCCCACCAATACCCAACCCAATCACATTTTTTCCAAAGGTTCACAACCCACAATAAATCCACATGTTGCCAAATTTACTGGAAATGGGGTCACATTGCCACTCATTGTCGATTCCATTACTTTGCATCTTGAAATTGTCCCACAAATTCCTCACCTCATCCAAATAGCCTTTCCTCTGCTTTTACTGCCTTAAATATTCACAATCCTTCATACTCTCTTACCCTTACTTCCAGCACTATTACTGAATGGCTTCCGGACACTGGAGCAACCAATCACATGTCACCCGATCCTCACCTTGTCGAATCTGAAACTCCTTACAATGGTCCAAATTAAGTAATTGTCGATAATGGACAAACCCTTCCTATATCCTCCACTGGTAATGTCACCTTATCCACCATAACTCGTCCTCTTTACCTCAATAATATTTTAATTATCCTTAATCTTACTGCTAATTTACTTTATATAGATAAGTTTGTTAAAGATAACTTTTGTCTTATTGAGTTTAACCCGTTTGGTTACATTATGAAGGATCTCAATACCAAGATACCTCTATTCGCGGGATCCATCCATAATAACCTCTATCCTATGAAGATCCCGCTTCGCTTTAGAAATCCTGTTGCCTTCATGCTGCTTCCACTTAACTCAACCTATGGCATCAACATTTAGGTCATCCTTGTTCAGCCATTCTTTCTAGATTCTCTTTTCCCTTTAAAATGACCTCACATGTACTAAATAATTGCACTTCATTTTTATTAGGCAAAAGTACAAGTCTTGCATTTACTTTATCATCACATGTTTCTACTATGCCATTACAAATTATTCACTGTGATATTTGGGGTCCGTCACCGTCTCCTTCTTTTTCTAGCTATTGTTATTTCATTATTTTTATTGATGACTTTAGTCGTTATACCTGAATTTTTCCTTTAACCCACAAAAATCAAGCACTTTATCAATATCAACTTTTCAAAAATAATGTTGAAAATCTCTTCTCTACTACAATTAAAAATTTCCAATGCGATGGAGCTCCTGAACTCATCAAAGGTTCCTTTGGTGCTTACCTTGCCTCCCATGGCATATCTTACAGCATTTCGTGCCCACATACCCCACAACAAAATGGACTTGCTGAACGTAAAATTTGCCATATTACCAAAATTGGGCTTACTCTTCTCCTTCATGCCTCTTTTCCTAAACCATTTTGGTTCGAAGCCTTTTCCACAGCCACCTACCTTATTAATCTCTTCCCCAGGCGTGTCCTTAATCACAAGTCACCTCATGAAACCCTGTTTCTCAATCCACCTAGTCTTTCCCACCTTCGTGTTTTTGGGTGCGCTTGTTTTCCTTGTCTTGGGGCAACTCATACAGACAAACTAACTCCAAAGTCCATCAAATGTGTCTTTATAGGGTACTCATTACAATACAAAGGTTACCATTGTTTTGACCCTATCACCCCTAAACTTTACATCTCCCGGCATGTTCGATTCCTTGAAACTATTTTCCCTTATGCAAATTCCACCCCTAATGTCTCCCCCATATCCTCTCCCTCTACCATCTTGCTCCCACTACCTGCTCTAACCTCCTCCTCACCAAACACCACATCAAACCCATTGCCCTCTTCCCCTTCAACTCAGCACCATATGATCACTCGTGTTCCTCAGATCCTTTCTGACTATGTCACCTATTCCACAAGCATGCAAACCTCATATACCCCTAATCTTACCTCTTTCACCCAAGCAAATAAATTTCCGCATTGGTGTCAAGCCATGCTTGATGAATTCACAGCTCTACATCGCAATCAAACCTAGACCCTTATCCCTCCTCCTCCTAATGCTAATATTGTCGGATGTAAATGGGTTTTTTGTACCAAAAGAAATTCTGATGGGTCCTTAGATCTCTATAAAGCTAGGTTGGTTGCCAAATGCTATCATCAGTCTCCTGGCATTGACTACACTGATACCTTTAGCCCTGTTGTCAAACCCACAACTATTTGCGTCATCCGTACCATTGCTCTATCCAAAAATTAGCCAATTCATCAACTTGATGTCCATAATGCCTTTCTGAACCAGTTTTCATGTCTCAACCTCCCGGCTTTATTGACCCCCACAAACCATCTTATGTCTGTCATCTTCATAAAGCTCTCTATGGCCTCAAACAATCACCCAGGGCCTGGTTTCATCGCCTAAGTCAAAAGCTACTTAATCTAAAATTCACCCCTCCTAAATCTGACACGTCCTTATTTGTTCATTCCACCACTTCTCATACCACACATCTCCTTGTCTATGTTGATGATATCCTAATTACTAGCTCCTCCTCCTTTTCCATCACCAAACTCATTCAAGACCTTAACACTACATTCTCTATCAAAGATCTTGGTCTCCTTTATTACTTTCTCAGGATAGAAGCAACTACCACACCCACTTGACTCCTTCTTACCCAAACTAAGTACACTAAAGATCTTCTTCTCTATACAGGCCTTGTCTAATCTAAACCTGCCATCACACCTATCACCCCAACTCTTCTCTCTCCAAAAATGATGGTATCCCTCTCGTTGATCCTTCTGAATATCGAAGCACTGTTGGTGCTCTCTAATATCTATGTCTTACCTATCCTAACATTCAATTTGCAGTAAATAAAGTATCTCAATTTCTTCATTATCCTACCGACATTCACTGGACTGTTGTTAAAAGGATCCTTCGTTATCTTCGCTCCACATTAAATTCTGGTATCCATTTAACCCAACAAACCTCTCTCTTTATTCAAGCCTACTGTGATACAAACTGGGCTGGGTGTCTTGATGACCGTCGTTCCACATCTGGTTACTGTATTTTTCTAAGCCCAAACCTTATCTCTTGGAGTGCAAAGAAATAACCCACTATTGCCAGATCCAGCACTGAAGCTGAATATTGTAGTATAACTAATACTGCTACAGAAATATGTTGGATTAAGTCTCTTCTTGGTGAAATTGGTTTCTCTCATATCACACCCACTCTTTGGTGTGACAATCTAGGTGCAATATTTCTTGCTACCAATCCGATCACTCACATTCGTACCAAACACATCGAGATTGATATTCATTTTGTCATAGATTTGATCACCAACAAGGCACTTACTATTCAGCATGTATCTTCTTGTAATCAAATTGCAGACATCATGACCAAGGCTTTATCTTCCTCTACCTTTCACAATCTTCGTGACAAGCTCACTGTGACAACTCACCGCGCCCTTGAGGGAGGGCTAATAAACATGTGCAGATCTTCTACAATCTTAACAAGCATTATTATGATTTACATTATCTTGTATTTCATTTTATCTTCTATATCTCACTTGAATTTATTCTCTGTATCACATCTGTTATTATCTCAACAACTCAAGCATCATAAAAATTGTATAAATATAGTGTAAAGCTATTCATCAATGTACAAGGAAACAATACATTTACACATTAATTCTGTTCTTCTCTATTATCACAGACATATTAACTTTTATGTGATAAAAAAAAGAAATAGCAATTGAAGTATTCACAGTTTTTAACAAAAAGATTACTGTAATCCAAATAATAAAGAAGCATATACACATCTTCAGTAAGAAAATTATTGTATGCAGTACTGCAACCTATAAAGACCTCTTAAAACATACAACTTACAACATGTACAGAATTATAATATAGGGTGAAATAAAAATTTAACGCTTCAAACCTATATTTTCAAACAATTGACAGAGGAACATTAACAAAATAGTCATTTGTATTGATTTTGTGCCAATACAAACAAATATTTATTAAATCACATTTAAGTTCTTGGAATCAAGTAAGGTAGAAATCATATAACAAGAGATAGATATAGCGCTTAACAAAAACCCTAACTTATCCAGAGTTTCAAACTCTTGAACATACAATAACGTTAACACAAGACAATTTATACAAGCAATACAAAATTGAGAACCAATAACTATAGAAGAAAACTACTAATGGCAACCCTGATCCAAAAAATAAAAGTTCATAAAGTATCCTTTGATCAATTTTCCATGTAAACATCATTCTAATCTGTCAATAACCCAACTGATTACCAAAATGAAACCGAATAGTCAATGCAATAAAGATCCAGATCCCAAATTCGACTAATTTATTACTGAAATCTAGAAAATACATAAATCCAATCTCTCATCCACATAAATTAACAAATTGAGCAAAACCCTCAACTAATTAAATATCTACAACAAAAAATACCAGGTGGGACATTGCCAAATCACAATAAGAATTCGAGGGAAATGGAACACAAAAAAGGCACCTTTAATAAACTTAATAACGAGCTTCTTCGCAGGCTGAGGAAGAGTGGCCTTTTTGCGATCCAAGTTTGCAGTAGTGTGAGAAGCATGATTGGTGTGGAGCTTGGATTCGTCATCGAGAGCCATAGTAGAGGGCTCAAAGACCATGTCGTTTTCAGTGAAATAGTGGAGGTCGTTTTTGTTAGAGGAGGTATTGAGAGGAGAGCAGGCGGAGACCACCAGTGGCTTAGCCTTCTTCATAGTTTGCAAGCTGAAATCTTTAGCAGCGATTGTGGAGGTGGTGATGGTGGTAGTGGTAGTGCATTTGGTAGGGAGAGACATTAAGTGACAGTGTTCTAGCATTCTATTAAGTGAACCCAACAAAAAATAATAAGATAGGAAAATCAATACAAAAGGTAAATGCCAACAATGACGTTTTATTCAACAAAACATTGCAATTTCTATTTCGTGACGTTTTAATTAAAAAAACATTGCAAAAAGTGTTACAAATCTACGACGTTTTCATAAAATGTTATGGAAAATTCAAACTTTTCATGATGTTTTTCAAACATCACAAAAAGCATTCACATTCAGCGACATTTTATCAATAAAACGTCACAGATTGTGTTGTTTTCTGGTAGTGAGGGTTTTGTTTAGCCATACCAGTAATTTGAGACATTTCATTTAAGAGTGTACAACACTTTCTAACAAGATAAAGGAGCACTTTTGGAGCTTAGTACTTAGACTAGAGAGCTCCTTAAATCTTTGTAAAGTACTCATCAGTATGGATATTGAACTAGCATCAACTTTGCTTAGCAATATAAGATCATCTGTAAAACATAAGTTTGTTAGAGATACCAACTTACATTTGGAGTGATACTTGAAATTTGGGGTTATGGAGACATTGTGCTTCAATAAGAGTATGAGAACCTCCATGCAGATTATGAATAGGTAGGGGGAGAGAGGATCCCCTTACTTAAGTCCTTTAGATCCCTTGAAAATTTTAGTAAGATTCCCATTTATCAATATGTCAAAGGAAGTAGTGGTGATGCAAGCTCAAATCCAGTTTATAAACATTTGGGAAAACTTCAAAGTGCCTACAAAATGAAATTCCAGTTGACAATATTGAATGCTTCATGGAGATCCACCTTGATAACACATTTCTGTGGAGAATTTCTCCTTGTGTAGCCTTTCATAGGCTCCTACATGATTAGAATATTATCTCCAATATGTCTATTGTTTAAGAAAGCTCCTTGGTTCTCATTAAATATAAATTTCAGGACTATTTTCAGCCTATTTGCTAACACTTTAGCAATGATCTTGTAAATGAAATTAGTGCAGGAAATAGGCCTATATTCACTCAAGGAAACAGGATTAGGGACTTTCGAGATTAGGCACAAGAATGTTTTATTAATCTCTTTCGGCAATACCCCTTTACTTGAAGAATTCATACACATCTTTCTTGATAATTTTTCCTATCTTATCCTAAGTTTAGTGGTAGAAGATCCCATTAAGGCCATCAGATCCAATAGCCTTAGATCCATTCATGTTAAAAACCACAACCTTTATTTCATTGTCAGTGATTGGTCTTATTAAATTAATAGCTTCTCCATCAGGTATCCTGGAAGTGATAAAAAGTTTTAGATCCTCCGTAGATGTTCTTGAGTTCCCTTCAACTTCCAAAAGTTTTTTGAAAAAGTTTACATTTTTCGTTCTTATCTCTTCTTGTCTACAGATCATTTCACTATAATTAACTTTTAAACAAAAAATTCTATGGATGTTTCTTCTCGCAAAGCTAACTACAGATACGAAAACAACTAAGCTAAGTGTCCAGCTAAGCATTCTATTATAACAAAAAAAAAACTTCCCTTAACTAATGTTTAAATAACTAGTTATATTTATATTTCAACAATTACCTTCTATTATTACAACGCTGGATTATCCTAAGGTATGGTTTAACTGTCAAACCCTATTAGATAACCAACTATGTTACATGTTGATCATTAATGATTGGTGAATGACTTAAGAAACTCCTTTTCCTCACTCATTCAATCGCCCTGGACAAGGTCTTGAAACAACTATTAAGATCAATGACAACATAGAGCTCAAACTTATTACCCAGAGTCGATGGATCTCATCTTGACTCACCACTAATCAGATAGGTACTTAATTATATACAATGATCATTCAACTAGCATTTTTACATACTAGGTGTCGAACATCAAAACATAATATGTGACCTATTGATTACTATGATGATCTCAAGTCAAAGAAAAAATATATATTTAAATCCTTATGAGAACATCGCACTTAACAGTTCATAGGTAATATTAACCATTAGGAATTCTCAGATTGGTCAGTTCAATGATCATATCTCCATATGCATCATCTATATATGTAACTTAGTAAATGAGATCTACTAATATCCATCCAATAGATACTTGATCTAACCGGATCATTAAAGTCCTTATTTGATGATCCTATGATGAAGAACACTTTTAGATTAAACCCTTAAAACTTGACTCTCATTATCATAATCTCCATTATGATGGCAAATGTATAAATTTAATCAAGGACTAATCATATTGGGATAAAAACAATAAACATAATATGATATTATAATCATTTGCCATATTATTAAACAAAGTTAATAATTACAAAACAAAAATGTTCAATCTATTACATAATGATTGGGTCATGGGCATAATTCCAACATAACACACATCATAATCACTTTTCACTTATATAAATAAACAAGTCAAATTAAGACATTCTTGTTCAAAGGCAAGTATGAAACCAAAGTGAATTCTTCTCACTTATTTCTCTCTTTATGCTGAAGTGTTTGAGGTTAAAGCATTTCTCTCAAATCTCCTTCTAACAGATTGCACTACCATAGGCTTGCAAATTCACTAGTTATCATTCATTCGAATTACATAAGCTCATAGATCAGAAGGACTTTATTATGGGTTGTAATGGGGCTGGGTTTGAGGGTAAGGTAAAAACGGCAAAGTGTTAATCACAAGCATTCACAGAGTACCAAATAAAAGGGACACTCAAGTTTAAATTCTGAAATAAACACATAAATACAAGGGACTACAATTACTAATTACTAACTAATGCTATTGTGCTTTATTCTTTTTCTTTTTCCTTTATTTATTTATTTTTTACTTGAATAATGCTAAAAACAAGGGAAAATAATAAAAACAAGAGAAAATAATAGCAGCATAAATTAACAAACATATGAGTAGAAGCACCTATCAAAATATCTCAGAATACAATATAGAACAAAAGTCCCAAAATCAAAATGCTTACTCAGTACTTCATTCAACTTATGATAGGGTAAGGCTAAAGGGTTTTTAGGTTTCAATGTAAGGTGATTAATTCAAAACAAACGGGAATAAGGCTCAAAGGGGTTTGCGAGGGAAAAATGACTCGGTGGGTCATTTAAGCTAAGGGGTTTAAAACAAAGAAGGTCTTAATCATTTCTGTAAACCATGTAGTCAAACAAATTCAATCTGGTCAGTCCAAGTTCTGAAGGTAAGCCTGATTAGAGGAGCATCACATAATACAAGAAAATAGAATGACATAAAGATGACGTCATTAAGGCTCAAATCTGCTCACAGGTTTAATTCAAGAGTTCACCTTAATTCCACATATTACCTAATCACTCAAATGTCAAACTTTGACTAAGTGTACAAGACCGATTACCGCAATTAATTAGCATGGTTCACCTTAGACTCACATAGCCCAGTTTAATTTCATGCACACCCTCAATCTCATCCAAACTAATATGACAAAGCTTCATGGCTTAACACATAACACAAGCATGCAAAGAACAGAAAAAATTTAGAGAAAAAAGAATCAAAGAAAGGCAAGACCATATAGTCACATATCTTTCCCTCACACCTAGACCAACATTGTCCTCAATGTTATGATATAAGATTAAAGAAACAAAAATAGAAAAGAAGAGAGAAAATAATGTTTCTCTATTTGTTGAAGTCTGAAATAATAGAGTTGATGGGTAAGGAGGTTGGAATCCTTGATGCTCCTAATATGCCATCAAATTATGCTCCATTCGGTGCATTTGGTGTTCTAGTTGACTGAGACGATCGTCCAAATGGGCTTGGGGAGGTTGGTGGCTACACGGTGCATCTGTTACAACCTAACTTCTTGTAGCTAGACGTGGATTGAAAGGGATAGTTAGACCTGGATTAGTGAAAGATATTCGTCTATAACTTAGGTCCACAATTCCCATCCTATATAAACATTCTATATCCAAGGGTTCTGTAGCACAAGCCACAATCATGTCAGTATTTTTAGGGTCCAATAAATCCAAATTGATGGCCAATTGAGTGATGTAGGATCCTAATATCAAAGGTTTAGATTTTATACTCAACACAGATTGCAACTGCGTTAAAAACCAAAAACCTAAATTAACAGGAATTTTTCTTTCCATACACCACAAAAAGTAAAATTCAACTTTAGAAAGTGTTCCTGCGAAATCTCGATGCCCTGAAAATTATGTGCTAAGAGTCGATGAATAATTTTGAAAATTAGATTTTTCAAATACAAACTCTTAGATACACTAGCATTATATGGATTAGGGTCTACGGACCATTGAGTCCATAATTCAGATGCATTAAAAACATCATGATAATCACATCAGGAACTTATAAATGGCTCATCTTTAACATCATTAGCTGAAACAAAACCTATGGCCACGTTAAAATCAGCAATAGACAAAGCATATACCTTTCCCATAAGTTTAAATTCTACAATTTCTTCAGTAAACAAATCAAATTCTTCATAAGAATTAAATTGGAACGTGCTTTAAAATTCTCTCGTTAGTTCAACATATACATGGCAGTCAATTTTAGCAAACACATTCCAAAAAATTGGTCCCATCATTTGTTCAAAGGAATCATAAGCTTGTAAGGCTTGAAGAGTATCAGAAAACATATACTTATAAGGATAAATTTTATGTTGGCTAAGTTGCTAAACTTGTTCGTTGTCTTTCGGGAGTTGAAAAGAAGTGAAGCCTCCACTTCTTGAGTTCCATTGGTTATGGTTCTCCACTTGTTTACCCTTCCTTGTTCGATTTCGTGTTGAGGGGCTTGGTGTTGGTGCCAAAATTTAAGGTACTAATGGGGTTGATGTTGCAGTCGTGGGTGACGTCATCATAATGCTCAATGGAGGTTGGCCAGTCGCCAAATTTGAAGTAGGATAGGCTAACCTTCATGAATCACTCTTCTTTCTTAGCATGATTTCAACCTTGGTGAATACACAGTCCTGAACTCAAAATAAAGAACACAAAACCAACGAAATGTTGCTTTGGAAATGGATGGGTTACGGTAGAGAAGGTGTGAAAAGGGTGGGTTTTGTGTTAAATGAGGTGGGTGTTAACGAAATTGCAAGGGTTGTATAAAATCTGAAGTGATTGAAAGTGGAAGTAAGAAATAAGTGAAGGAGGGAAGGTAAAATTGGGGGAGGGGGGTAAAAGGTAGTGGCAGTGGGAAGGAGAAATGTTTTTTAAATAATAAAATTGCATATATTAAAAGACAAATTGGAAATGCTAGATGAAATGAAATGAAATTCGTAACTGGAATAAAACAAACTTAACAAAATAAAATAAAAATAAGAACTACTGAAAAAAAATAAAAATTAAACTGAAATGGAACTTGAAATTTTTGGGTTGCCCCCAAATGCACTTCTTTTAAGTTGTTAGCTGGATGTGTGTGTCGACTTACCCAATTAGAGATAGGTAGGGATTACCAGCTCTATCTCTTACACATGCTCGAATAGGGAGTTCTCATAGTATGGTTTAAAACGGTGTCCATTAACTTTAAATACCTTGAAAGTATCTAAACTTTGAATTTCTACCGCACCATGAGAAAAAACATTAGTAACAATAAATAGCCCGAGCCAGTGGGAACATAATTTCCCTGGAAATAACTTAAGCTTTTGAATGATAAAGAAGAACTTTTTGTCCTATTGAAAATTGCTTCCGAGAAATCATTTTATCATGAAAAGATTTAGTTTTTTTCCTTATAAATTTTTGCATTTTGATACACTTCATTATGGATCGCTTCTAACTCTTGCAATTGCAACTTCTTATTGTTACTAACCTCTACCCGACCTATATTCAACTGCTTCACAGCCTAGTAGGCTTTATGTTCTATTTCCACAGGTAAATGATAAGGCTTACTAAAAACTAACTTGTATGACGACATGCCTTTTAGAGTTTTGTAAACAGCCTGGTATGCCTACAAGGCATCATCTAATCGTAAGCTCCAATCTTTTATGTTCATATTCACCACTTTTTCTAGTATGGACTTAATCTCTCTATTGGACACTTCAGCTTGTCCACTTGTCTATGGATGATAGCCTGTAGAAACCCAGTGTGTGACACCACATCTCTTCATCGAAGCCTCAAAAATCTTGTTGTAAAAATGGGGTCCCTCGATCACTAACGATTGCTCGAGGCATTCTAAACCTGACAAAAATGTTAGATTTAACAAAATCTATAACAGTTTTAGCATCGTTAGACAAAGTAGCCTTAGTTTCAACCCATTTTGAAACGTAATCCAAAGCAAGCAAAATATAATTCTTACCAAAGGAAAGGGGAAAAGGACCCATAAAGTATATTCCCCAGACATTAAAAATCTAATATACTAGGATGTTAGTTAGTGGCATTTGATCTCTCGATCCCAAGCTACCTGTTCTTTGACAACAATCACAAAACTTGTAAAACATGCAAGAATCATAAAATAGATTAGGCCAAAGTGTTTTTTAAGACCAAAGTGTCCCCCACACACAGAAGACTGATAGAAATTTAATATGGAACGAATTTCATCATCTGTAACACATCTTCTAATAATCTGATCAGCACAAAATTTCAAAAGATGAGGTTCATCCCAAATGTAATATTTAGCCTCTCATTTAATTTTATATTTTTTAGGTCTAGATAAATCACTAGGTAAGGACTTAGTTACCAAGAAATTAACTATGTCAGCATACTATGGAGTTACCTGTTGAATTGCGAAGAGAGTTTCATCTAGAAATTCGTCCTGGAGAACATCAAATGCATTGGTTGGAATGATCCTGTTGAGATGATCGGCCACCAAATTTTCACTTCCCTTTTTGTCGTATATTTCCAAATCGAATTCTTAAAGAAGTAAAATCCATCGAATCAATCTCGACTTTGCTTCTTTCTTAGTCACCAAATATTTTAAAGCTGCCTGATATGAATAAATGATCACCTTTGTGCCCCATAAGTAGGGCCGAAACTTCTCCAACCTAAAAACTACAACCAAAAACTCTTTCTCCGTCGTGGAATAATTCTTCTGAGCATCGTTAAGTTTCATGGAAGTGTAGTAAATGACATGAGGTACTTGTCCACTTTTTGGCCCAAAACTACTCCAATTATATAATCAGAAGCATCGCACATTAGCTCGAATGGAATGTCCCATTTTGGTGGTTAAATAATCGGAGCTGTAGTAAGTCATTCCTTGAGTTCATCAAATGCAATCTTGCATAGCTCATCAACTTCACGTCTTTTTGGAGTAATCTACATATAGGTTGTGCAATCTTTGAAAAATCCTTGATAAATCGCCGATAGAATCCTTCATGACCAAGAAAAGAACGAACTTCCCATACAGTTGCAGGGTAAGATAAAGATCGAATAACATCTATCTTAGCTTTATCGACTTCAATTCCCTTAGAAGAGACTGTATAACCCAAAATTATGCCTTAATCAACCATGAAATGACATTTTTCATAATTTAAAACCAAATTAGTTTTAATGCAACATTTAGGCAATTTTTCAAAGTTGATAATGCATGTTTCAAAAGGCTCCATAAACTATGAAATCATCCATAACAACTTCCATACAATTCTCCACAAGGTTAGAGAAAATACTTACCATACACCTTTGAAATGTCGCTAGTACATTACACATCCCAAATGGCATTCTTCGATAAGCAAAGGTGCCGAATGGACATGTGAAGATTGTTTTCTCTTGGTCTTTAGGTGCAACCAAAATATAGTGATACCCTAAATAACCATCTAAACAGCAATAGTGAGATTTACCTGCAAGTCTTTCAAGCATTTGATCAATAAACGGAAGCGAAAAATGATCTTTTCTAATAATCGAATTTAGATTCCTATAATCTATGCAAACTCTCCACTCATTTTGAACACGAGTGGATATTAACTCACCATCACTATTTTCTATCACAGTTACCCCAGTTTTCTTCAGAACTACCTAGACCGAACTTACCCAATTGCTATCCAAAATTGGATAAATGATTCCAACGTCAAGAAGCTTCAAGATTTCCTTTTTCACCACTACCATTATGGGTGGGTTTAGACGACATGGGGGTTGCCTCACCTCCTTGGCTTCATCTTCCATCAATATTCGGGGCATACAAATGGTGTGACTAATACCCTTTAAATATGCCACTGTCTAGCCGAAAGCCTCCTTATGCTCCTTTAGCACTTGAATCAATTGATTTTCCTGCAAAAGAGTAAGTTTATTAGAAATTATGACAGGTAACATGTCTTGCTCACCAAAAAAGATGTATTTTAAATGGCTAGGCAAACTCTTCAATTCCAATGTTAGCGACTGGATCAAAGATGGTAGGAGCTTGGAGCTATTGCATGACAGTTTCACATACAGCAGCTCCTTCTCCAACTGATTGGATTTCTTCAATTGAAAAAATAACACCTCCAATTCGTTGTTGGGAATTAACGATTCCTTGATGGCTTGCCACTGTGATGCGTCTCCTATCTCCAAGATTGTTTCAAGTTCATCTCTTCCACTTAATAATGAATTTTTCTACACCCATATGTCAATAAAATCCACAAAAACAACAGGTTGTTCATCATCTGAAAATTTCATGGCATTGTATATATTGAATTTAATTAATTCACCATCAAATTCTATAGTCAATGACCCATCATGAACATCAATTTTTGTTCTAATGGTCTTTAAGAATGGCCTTCCAAATAAAATTGGCGTTAAAGAACATACATCATCACTCCCCATCTACAAAATATAAAAATCAGCTGGAAAAAGCATATCCCCCACTTAAACTAAAATGTCCTCTAACACACCCTTTGGATAAGCATTTGAACGATCTGCTAATCGAATCACTACATTAGCTTCCTTGAGAGCTCTCACATTTAAAGACTTATATACATCATAAGGCATGACATTTATGGATGCAACCAAATCTAACATAGCTTTTTCAATTCTCAAATCACCAATTTGACATAGGATAGTGAACATACCTGGGTCTTGACACTTAGGCGGAAACTTTTTCTTTTGCAATATGGCTGAGACATTCTCCCCCAGTTGCACTTTCTCATCAAATTTTAGTTTCTGTTTTGAAGTGCAAAGTTCCTTAAGGAATTTAGCGTAATGCGGGATTTGTTTTATTGCATCAAGTAAAGGGATATTTACCTGGACTTTTCTGAAAGTCTCCTACATTTCCTTCTCTTACTCCTCCTTCCTTACCTTGGTGAATCAACTAGGAAAAGGTGGCTACACAACTAGATCTACAGACCTGTCTGCGTCTTTTCTGGCTGATCAAGTGCCTCCTTCGTTGCTTCTTCTTCGATTTCTCTTTTAGAGATTTTTGGAGGTAGTTCCTTCAATTCCTTACCACTCCACAATATGATAGCTTTAACACTTTGTTTGGGGTTGATTTCTGGTTGAGTTGAAAAATTTCCTTGTGCCTCCAATTGATTAATTGCAGTTGCCATTTGGCTCACTTGATTTTCAAGATTTCGGATACTAGCTTGAGTATCCTGCTGAAATGTCAAAGTGTTAGTGGCTAAAGATTGAACTATACCTTTCAAGAAAAACTTACCTTCAGAATTGGATGTCATTTGTTGATGTTGTCTAGGTATATATGGTTGTCTAAATTGTTGGAAACTTATGGTAGCTTACTGTCCTTGAGAGTTTCCATAACACAAATTTTGATGATCGTGCTAACCCGGATTGTAGGTGTTGGAGAATGGGTCATATTTTCTCTTATTTTGTCCAGCAAAACCCCCCACGGAATTCACTTATTATGTGTTTTCTTCCTACAAAATCGGACAGGTGTTAGTGGAGTGTCCTAACATCAAACAGATTCCACATACCTTTGCTTCTTCTTTCTTTATAACCGTAAGTTGTCGCATCAAAGATGTAAAGTCATCTAATCTTTTCTCTAATGCTGTCACATTCACCTCATTTACGTGTTTTGAACCACACCCAGAACGTATCCCGAATTATTGTGTATTAGAAGCCATATTCACAATCAAATCCCTTATGGTTGTCGATGTTTTGTCAACTAAAGCTCCATCGCTTACAGCATCAATCATACTCCTATTTGTAAGCAAAAGACCTTCATAGAAGTATTGAATCAACAACTGATCAGTTATTTGGTGATGGGGATAGCTAGCACAAAGTTTCTTAAATATTTCCCAATATTTGTAAAGTGTCTCCCCCGTGTGTTGTTGAATAGCACAAATTTCCTTTCAAATGTTGGCAGTTCTTGATGCTGGAAAGTATTTTTGAAATAAGAGTCTCTTCATTTCAGCCCATGTTTGCACATTTTCACTAGCAGAATAGTACAACCAATCTTGAGTATCATCTTTGAGAGAAAATGAGAAGGCTTTTAGTTTGATTTGCTCTTCCATCACGTTTGTTGGCTTCATACCCATACAAACGACGTCAAACTCCTTCAAATGTTTGTAAGGATTCTCTCCCAGTAAAGCTCTGAAAATCAGTAATAAATGGATCAGCCCAGATTTTAATTCAAAAGTGTTGTTGTCCCCCAAATTTGGAAAGTTGATGTAGTGGGGCTGTTGAGCATCCATAGGCGTGGCTAGTTCACGATGAGTGTGATTCGCAACCATCCTTTCTGTTTTCTACACTTGCTGTTGCTATTTTGTCTATTTTTGTAACCTCTTGGATGTCTTCTCGATCTCTGTTAAGTTTTCATTTTGCACTTATTTGGTATATAAATCTCTCTCAAGTGATGAAATTATTATTCAAAATTGATGGATTTGCTTCTTAATTATTTTCAGATGATTTTCAACAATTAGGAGATGAAATTGAATCAAAAAGAGACAAGGAAAGTAAAGATAAGACGAAATTGTAGACAAGCAGAAAATTCATTAACTAAGCGTAGGCACATGCAAGGATGGAATCCATCTGCAGTCAAATTCAAATCTGATTCACTTAAGATTTTCATAATTTTGGAAGATCATATTGCTAGAGATTTACAACCTGAATACGTGGGAGGTGTGATTTGCTAAAGATCATGGAAAAAGAAGGGATCGAAAAGCATAAAAGGAAGGAAATTGCTACTGTTCACGTCATCCTTTAGTGTTAGAATAGTTTTAGAATTTCGGCAAATTTTTCATGAGTTTAGTTGATGTTTCTACATTGTTCTTCTAAGTATTTTCGGATTCTTTAGAGAAAGACCAGGGATGGAGACTTTATGCTTTGTTATTTCTTTGATTTTCCCTTTCGTTATGAGTAGCTAAATTCTTTTTCTTGGTTGAAGGGAACCATCATCTATTATGTGTGAGATGTTCTAATAAAGTTTATTTTGTTGATGAACATTGAGTGTCTTCCGAATTACTTTCTCTAATTGAATTGGTTGATTTCTAGGTGTGCAACTAGGAATTGATTTGTTTAATAGCTAGATTAATGAAATATGATGTTTAGTTTTGTTAATCACAAGTGACAATTAGGATTACCTTCTGTACGTTAGAGTGGGAAATTCTATGAAGATACTCATCTTGATTAAATGCATGTCGTACATGTGTTATCTTGTTCATTAGTTTCTTAGTTCTTAAAGCTATTACTCAATTGAACTTACGATCGTATCTAAGATGTTGATTAATAAGAATGCTTGCAATACATGTTTTTATTCATTTACACTTAGAAGAAAATATCAACCAATGAATGTTTGTTGATGAACTGAATTTTATATCAAGGATCCATTTTAGGGTGATAACATCGATGACTTGAAACTAAGGTTTGTCTATTAAATTTTCAGATCCAATTATTTTAATTGATTTCCGATTTTGTCATTCTTTTCTAAATTTTTTTGAATTCAGACCAACCCCCCCCCCCTTCTTTTTACTTTGTTTCATTTTTGAACTCGTAAACTCTTTACAGTTAAAAATTTCTCGTGAGAACGATACCCTCTTTCTACTACTACATTAATTTTTATTGACAAAAGTTGGTTTCTTTTTTAATTTGGTGGCAGGCGACAACAGTACCAATCTTTAAATCAAATAGCATTTGAGTTATCTTGTCTACTCGTGTGACATACATATATCGTCAAGAAATTCCACGACAACGAAGCCCAAAATTTGGTGCTGTTGTCGCTTGCAACCAAATTAATACCAACTCTAGCAACGAAAAATGTAGTTAGTGAATAGTTCAGATCGTTCCCATAAGAAATTTTAACGATAAAGGTTATACGAGTTTAAAACTAAAATAAATTAGGGGGTTCTAATTCACATAAATTTAAGATATTAAAAATGGCAGAAATTTAAAATTAACAAAAATAATCAGATCTAGATATTCAATAAACAAACCTTGGTTTCGGGTTACCTGCGTTATCAAACTAATATGGATCATTGATATAAAACTTAGTCCATTAGCAAACATTCATTGGGTGATGTTTTCTCTTAAGATTAAATGAATAGAAACATGTATTATAAACATTCTTATTAGTCAACAACTTAGATACCATCTTAAGTTTAATTGATTAATAGCTTTAAGAACTAAGGAACTAACGAACAAGATAACATACATACGACATGCATTTAATCAAGTTAAGCATCTTCTTGGAATTTCCTAACTCTAATGTAAAGAGGTAATCCTAATTGCCACTTTGGATTAGCAAAACTAAACGTCAAATCCTACTAATCTAGATATAAATTAAACAAATCAATTCCTAGTTACACACCCTAGAAATCAATCAATTCAATCATGAAAATCGTGAAAAGCAATCGGAAGACACTTAATATTCATCAATGAAATAAACTTTATTTAGAAATCTTACATATACTAGTTGATAATGTAGTTCCCTTCAACCAAGAAGAAGAATTTAGCTACTTATAACAAAAGTAAAAACTAACAAAAGAATAGCAAAATAAAAAGTCTCTATCCATGGTCTTTTTTCAAAAAAAATACGAAAAATCCTAAAAAAAATCAAAAGAACTATTGTTGAAAATCATCTGAGAACAATTACGAAACAAGTCCATTAATTTTGAATAATAATTTTAGTACATTAAAGAGATTTATATCCAGAATTAGCACAAAAAATGACAACTTACACTTGAGTTCGCTTCCACTTATGTTTTTTCTTTAGCTTTCTTAATCAAGAAAAGTGTATCAACGAAATCAAAAAAATATATGGATTGGTTTCATTTTTTTATATTGTATAGTTTTTATTTCTTGATTTTACTTCTTTTTTTAAAAAATAAAAATATATCTAAATTTCAATTTCAATATAGTTATGTTTTTAAAATTGACAATAATAAAATGCTAAATAAAATTAGTTATGAATTAATTAAATAATTATAGTATTCACACAAAAATAATTATATTTTTATTAAAATTGATACTTAACTAATTTTATTTATTTATTAAATAATTATAAAATTTAAAATATCTTAATTTTCAATATAAATTTTATTTTAAAGTATAAATTAATAATCATAATATATTAGTTCCTCTTCAAATGCTGCTGTTCTTCTGGCTCGATGTCATCCTTTAAGCTTCTTTTTATCACCTAAAGTTGGCCTTTCATCTGCTTGTTTTCAAGGTGTATCTGCAATTTTCCAATATTACTGATTAATAAAACTAAAATCTAAACTTCCCATGAAAAAGATTGTCACACAAAAGACCTGAAAACATATTGTAAATACATAAATATCATGAACACATATTTATAATTTTAAACATCCTTTTTTTTCCCTTATAAAAGTGCTTCGTTTATTAGCTTATCTAAATTTAAGGACGATGACCCATTGGGACGAACAGCCTCTTCTGCCAATTTTTTCCACTCACTTGCTCTGCTCTTTATCTGCTTGCCTTTGTCTCCTTCCATTAACTCCCTAATGAGCTTAGCTAAGTCATCACTCTTCACGTCATTGTCCACTTCCATACCAACTCCCCATGCAGTGCATGCATACCTACAGTTCGTAGGTTGATCACAAAAGAATGGCCAACAAAGCATAGGTATGCCAGCATATATGCTCTCGATTGTGGAGCCCCACCCGCAATGTGTCAAGAAACCTCCGATTGATGGGTGGTTGAGGACATCATCT